>JAVGVS010000045.1:1797167-1877167 GCA_032718565.1 Distichodus sexfasciatus
CTAACCACTGTTTTCATTTTCGATCACTACATTGAATTGATGTATCATTGTAAGATTAATATGTTATTACACCTCAGTGACAGTGCATGTGCATATTTTGGACCAGTTACTCAGGCTGAGGTACTCATGAGTACGGCAAAGTCCCCAAGCAACTTGTGTAATTTAGGGAACTAAATATTAGAAACAAAGTTTACTACCAACTTCTTAATTTCTGAAGGGTTTGTTTGTTCATTAGGGACAATGTGGAATGGTCCCAGGAGCAGGAGGACACCGCCAGGAGGAAGGTGCAGGAGAACTACCAGCCTCTACCAGCAGAGAAACAAGGTAACTTTATGTAAACAATCTTGTCTCTTATGTTGGCAGATAAGATAAGGCAGATATTTTTGAATATTATGTAAAATTATATATGTTAGAATGATTAATCAATCTAGTCAAAGTTGGATGTGTTTAAACACTTAATGTGGGTAGTATATATTTGTTCTGAATTTAATCAGAATTCTGATCTGTATTAGTCAGTTGGTTGTTGTATTTACTCAGCTGCCGTTAAACCAAATCAGTATTTTACAATAGGAAGAATCTATCTGTGCATCTGCAAAGACTGAAAAACTGATGTCTGGACGAGTCAAGTTCGCATGACAAGTTGAACCAGTTTTACAGTGACCGCGCCAAGTCTCATTCGAATATTTATTTTAGAATTTTTTGTAGTTTTTACTTTTTGTGGTTGAGTGACTTTAGTATCAGCAGAACTGATACTAAAGAACCGGGATGCTTGTAATTCTTTCTCTAGTTTTGTATGGTTATATAAACATTGTGAAGCAGGCCTTTGTGCTTGCCCTAGAAAACAAATTGCAATCATTTTAGAAATATGGTCCTCGGTTGTGTTGCCAGTCATACTCCAGTGGTTTTAAATTGCATACTTTTCAGGCTTGTAAGTGCTTCTTTCTCCAAAGTGCAAGTAGTACAGTAGAAAAATTATTTTCCTATGTATCATCCATCATAACATAAATTACATTTGTTATCCGAAGGTCATGTATACCAAACTGTACACAACTGTTTAAACCATTTTATTCTACATTTTTTCCGCAGAGGAATATGACAGCCGTGCTAATGAGTACTGGAACGAGTTCTACACCATCCACGAGAACCGCTTCTTTAAGGACCGCCACTGGCTCTTCACCGAGTTTCCTGAGCTTTCCCCTCAGTACAGGCCAAAGCATTGCGGTGAGGAAGACGCTGAAAATGCACCAAACCTGCAAGTAAATGGCCAGGACTACACCTCAGCTCACACTGGAGACGCCGAGTTTCCTGGACAGTCTGCTTCTTACCGCATTCTGGAGGTGAGGCTCTGAGTAATGCTGTATAAACATCCGTACTTAAATAAAAGTAAACTCCATACAAAATAAATGAGTCCAATAAAATAGGGCAGTTGAGGGCGTAACGGTAGGGCGTTCGCCCCGTGATCAGAAGGTCGCTGGTTCCGAACTGGTAAAGGTACCGCTTAGGTACTCATGAGCAAGGTACCGTCCCCAAGCACTGCTCACTGGATGATGCCTATGTCAACTGGCCGCAGCTCCTTCGCGGATGGGTCAAATGCACAGCATTCATTATATCACTCAATTTGAAAGCTGTCACTGATTAAAAAACTACTTGGTAGTACTACTGAGTTAATAACCACCTTACAAAAAGTGAAATATAATTTTTAATAGTAATAATAACAACAATGTGTTCTTATTTTAGAGTGTCACTCAAGGACCCTTTACAAGAATAATAATAAGGTGCATAATATTTAGTCCAAAATTCTAAGAATAATGCTTAAGTTCAAGGCACAATTACTACTAAGTAATAGCATACAGTTACTCAAGTACTTTACAACACAGAGTGGAAGATGCTCTTGCAGCTTTTTAAGTGTGTGTGTGTGTGTGTGTGTTGTGCTGTCCTAGGTAGGCTGTGGAGTGGGTAATACTGTCTTTCCAATTCTCAAAACCAACAAGTGAGTAACCTGTCAGATACCATCGTTAAGATGTGTTGCACAGATATTCATGTACACATCATGTTTCTCTTCCTTTGTGTCTCTAGTGATCCAGGTCTTTTTGTCTACTGCTGCGATTTCTCCTCCACTGCTATCGACTTAGTCAAGGTGAGATACATTGTTTATAGCAGGGGTGTCCAGCTCCGGTCCTGGAGGGCCGACATCCTGCAGGTTTTCCATCATACTTGAGTTCATAACAATGACACCTTGTCTCAGGCAGAAGTTGACTCACCAGGTATGATAGCAAACCTCCACGATATCGGCCCTCCAGGACCGGAGCTGGACACCCCTGATTTATAGGGATGTATCGGTCCAACAATCTCGCAAGCAGCTAGATCTGGTATTGGTAACATTTGGCTGATCTATTCAATTAGTAGAACACTGGGGACGTGGTACTGTAGCAGTAATGAAGTTGGGCCCATGATCAGAATGTGACCAGTTAAGATACCACTGAGGTATTCATGAGCAAGATACCGTCCCCAAGCACTGCTCCCCGGGTGCTGCCAGAAAGCTGCCCACTGCTCCTTCACGGATGGGGCAAATGCAGAGCTCACATTTGGTTGCAAGACTCACACTTGAGATCGGCCAAAACCCCAAGCCCAGGAACCGGTATCAGTTTTGGAAGTGAAAAAGTTTAATCGGTGCATCGCTCATCGCTCAAATGCATTAATCAGACCCTTGTGGATTTCACAATGTTGCGATCGTAAATTTTAACGCAAATTCAGCCAACCTCCGTGAATTCATTACTACTGTGCAGTTTTGATCAAGTACTGCAAATTCTGACCAATCATTGTCGTTTCCCGCAAAACGTTGAGCCATACATCAGCGAACTCACTTTTTTTGTTACGTTTAGAAGACGCAGGAAATGTGTGTGATAAAAACGCCTCATATTTCCCTTTAAAAATATCAAAATGGTTAATGGTGCTTTTGTTCCCTTCATTTTAATTCATGGTTAAAGAATCATTATAAAAGGGAACAAAATTGAAAAAAAAATCAGCAACTTTGACTTCCTCCCGCACCTTTATTGCAACAAAACACCTAAAAACACTGCAACTTTCATCGCAATTACTGTGGTTTTTGTAAGCTCTTTTGATTCTGTCGATGTACTGACCAAATGTTGGTCCTGTTGGCAGTGTAATCCAGACTACGAGCCGTCTCGCTGTCACGCCTTCGTCCACGACCTGAGCGACGCGGCGGCAGCGTATCCCGTTCCAGAGCAGAGCCTCGACGTCATCGTCCTCATATTTGTCCTCTCCGCTCTCCATCCTGATAAGTGAGTGAGCTGAAGAGAGCTGATGTCCAGCCTTGTCCACACTGCGTTAATCCAGATAGCCTCGGTTATTATCATCAACTCAAGTGTGAACACTGTCTTGTCTAAATGAGTTTACGTGAGAGTATATTTCTGTCTGTGTTGTAAATCTGTAATGCAGGCTTACGTATCATCTCTTTTACTTTCCCTCTCTCTCAGAATGCAGAGCTGTGTTAGTAAGCTGGCCTGTTTGCTCAAACCCGGAGGAGTTCTCTTGCTTAGGGACTACGGGCGCTACGACATGGCCCAACTCCGCTTCAAAAGGGGTGCGACTCCCGGAACTGTTTTTTTTTAGTTGTGATATGAAAACTTTATTTTAAAACGTTATTTTTAACTTGTATTTTTCCATACTTGGCATTTAATATGTATAACATTTAACACAAGACTAAGGCCTCGTCCACACGGACGTTCGAAATGAACGCCCTCTGAACGCCATACGTGTTTTTGCTGTGTTTTGTAGCTGCGTTCGATTGGCGTTTCACTGTTCGCAATAGCGCCGTTTTCCTCGCGTTCGTCGGGACTTTGACGCCAAGAAAATGTTGCACGCAGCCTTTATTTGACGCCGCCCAAACGCGCAGCTGTCCGAACGCCGGTGCTGAACGCCCGTGTGGACGCTTTGATTTGCTCCAATGAGCAGAAAAACGGTCGGCGCTCAGTCGGCGCTCACCTGGCGCCACGAACGCCAGAAAAACACCTGGTTCAGACGTCTGTATGAACGAGGCATTAGACTTCACTGGTAAAAGAAATTCTTAAATAATTACTTTATTGATGAAACCCCAGCAGTCTCAGCTTTGCCCCCAGTTACTCAGATTACATCGTTTAATTGATCAGTGAGGCTACACAAATCTGGGTTTGATTACTGACAGCACATGATTTGTACATGGCTTAAATTTTCTACAGTGTGATAAGTACATGAAAAGTATGAAAGGTTTTTAAATATAAAATGTTATATCTGGATTGAAAAACATAAACCTAGACCGGTACGTCTGGATTTAAGACTTAAACCTAGACCAACATATCTGGATTTAAAACTTAGGCCTAGACCAACATATCTGGATTTAAAACTTAGGCCTAGACCAACATATCTGGATTTAAAATTGAAACCTAGATCAGCATATCTGGATTTAAAATGTAATTCTAGACCAGCATACAGTATCTGAATTTAAAACTTATATCTGGATTTAAAACCTAAACCTTGACCTGTACATATGGATTTGCATTTAAAATGTAAAAACATATCCAGATTTAAAACTTTGTCCTAGACTAGTATATCTGGATTAAAAACTTAAATTTAGACCGGCATATCTGAATTTAAACGTACTGTAAACCTAGATCAGTATGGGCTGGTTTCTTGCTCATGGATTAAGCCTAGTCTTGGACTAAATTGCAGTACCAATAGAGATTTACCATACAAACTCAAAGCTAGTCTAAGACTAGGCTTAATCCTCGACTGGGAAATTGGCCCAATATCTGGATTGGGTTGGAATCTTAAGCCTAGACTAGGCATATCTGGACGAAAAAGCATAAACCTAGACCAGTATGTCTGTGATTAAAGGAACTTGTGACTTGGCGAAGGTGTTTGTTGTCGGTGGTCAGTATTAAGTGATGAATTTTGGGTAAACAGCATCTGCTCAGCTATTTCAAAAAGCATTCAGCTGTTCATGCTTTATCAGTGACACTCAAAAGTCACGTCAAAGTCAAAGTAAACTTTATTGTCATCTCTGCTATATACTGTACAGATACATATAGAGATGAGACGACGTGGCTCCAGTTTTAACAGTGCAGTAAGAAATGGGGACCAAAGAACAAATAAGGCACATGGAATAAACAATATATAAATGGAGAACAAAGTATACATTTTAAACTAGACATGGAATAATAAATATAACTTTAACCTAGAATTAGAAATAGAGATAGATAGAGAGACAGTTAGGATGCAGTATTGCCTACAGGTGGAAATTGACTTTTACACTGGATGTGCAAGAGGTTATAACAGTTATCTATTTATACATTCAGTGTTCGATATTTCTGCAAATAAGTGGCGGCAGTGCAAAAATTGTTATTGTTATTGCAGTGTTTTATCAACAGTCATTTGAGGAGGAAATAGTCTGTATAGCAGCATGTGTATCACAGTGATGGTCAGTTCACAGTCTGTGTGTGTGTGGGAGGGGGCATGTGAGGGCAGGAAGTGTGTTCAGGAGTCTGATGTACGTAGTTTACTCTTTGTATGGAAATTTACAGTGTGATAGTACATCAGGAAGGGGGCAGAACTGCTTCTCTTTACAACAGTGTTGCTTATGCCATCAAATGTCTCGTCCTCACAGGAAGATGCTTGTCAGAAAATTTCTATGTCAGAGGAGACGGAACGCGGGTCTATTTTTTCACTCAAGGTAAGCTGCCGTCATGTTATTACACTTCAGCTGATTAACTTCTGCAGAATGAGGAACCACAGGGTTATAAATGAATAGTACATTCATGGAATATACAGGAAATACAGGAACTTAAAGAAATGTGGAGATGAGAATCTACAACTGGTTTGGTAAGGTAATAGGTTACTGACCTCAGATGTTCAGTACAAAAAAATCTCTGCTTTTGGATCACCTTCTCTGACCCCTCAGAGTCTTTTGGGGTCATGTGGTAGTGTAGCGGTTAGGGGTATTGAAGTTAATTGCATAATCGATGCATCGCAATGCAGACGTGGACAATTCTGCAACAATGCACTGGCAGACCATAATCGATTATAATAAGGGAGGTTTCCAACCGGCGGTCTGCTGCCCACTAGTGGTCCGCGGTGGCATTGCAGGTGGTTTGTGACACGCAGTCCAGTTTTACTACTGAAATCACTTTTAAAAAATTATTCCTTTTTTTATTTTTCAACATTTCCAGATGATTTGAGCATCAGTGAAGGTTCACACTTCTAGTAGCAGTTAGAGAATAGGCCCTGTGACAGAAAGGTCGCCGGTTCAAGTCCTGGGCCGCATTTGGTTGTGGTGTATTGTGTGAGGTGCTGTGGTGTGTTCAAAATGACAAATAATCACTCACTTTTATTCACTTTTTATTCAGATGAACTTCATGAGCTGTTCAGCAAAGCGGGTCTGGAGAAAGTGCAGAACCTGGTGGATCGGCGGCTTCAGGTCAACAGGGGAAAGCAGCTGACCATGTACAGGGTCTGGGTTCAGTGCAAGTATCAGAAGAAACCTCACAACCAAGACTGAGACACACACCTGAGAAACATAGACACCTGCCAAAGAAGGTGCAGGAAGCCGGTGTTGGGGTGGAAGGTTCGACGTCAGGCAGGAAACAACGCTTTCTATGCGGGAGTCTGTGATGAAACTTTTCACGGTTCTGTCCACCATGACAGAACACAAAGGTGTCGCCGAAGATGAAGCGGCAGAAGTATGCGGATGGCTTTTATTTTTTACATCCCTGTATTCCTTCCGGCTGCATTAGAGGAATGAGTTGCCTTGGAAATTTGTATTAAAATGTATTTTAATATGTGTATCTTAAAAATAAAAAGCATGGTTTTAACATTCCTATTAAAGCCTCACTTAGTTTTTGTCTCATGAGAACCTTTTTTAGGGCGAAGTAAGCAAATGGTTATTAAATATATCTGCTTAAATACAACTAATGATAGATTGCTTGAGATATACAGTACAGTATTTTAGAACAGATGTTGGTCTGAGAAGGGGTTACTCATTGTTCTTTGCAACTTTCTCTCAAAGAAAGCTTGTAATAAGTTTATTAAAAATGTGGCATTTATTCTTTTTGTTTGCATAAATTTGGGGGTCCACCTGTATATGGAACTTTTCATCCACTTTTATATAGTGTTATTTAGTGTTTCGTGTTTAAAGATTAATTTTGGGAGTTATAAACAAACACGCATGAAAACTGAAGCATATGAGATATTAAAGTTCTAACAACACTGCCACATAAACTGCTTGTTTGCACTTTTACTTTTTTTCTGTCAGATGGAGAGGAAACAAAAAATAAAAAACATTGATCTTTATAAGCAATATGTAAAGAAAACATACCAAGAAACAAAGTCACTGGCATCACCTGCTCGTCACTTTCTATAACTGCTGTTCAACCTGCTCTTCCAGGTTTGTGGTTTCTGACCAAGATATGGGTATAATGTGTATGACGTACACAATTATAAAACTCACATGATTTTTCCCCGAACAGAAGAAACCTTTGATAAAAAACGTGGACTGCTATTAGTTATGTAATTAAGTAATTACAGTAGTAATTATGATACACTCATGGCATCCTCCGCACTGTATTTTTATGACTCATTAAACACAACTCAGATCTTAATTGTTCGTGGTGGAAATGTGATTCTTGTTCTTTAAGAAATGATTGGGAACAAGTTCAATATTAACTATCAGTGATATTTTAAAACATCACACAAATGCCAGTACAATAAAAATGAAAATCAGACCATTTAACATATTGTGCTGAATTCTTTCAGTGGAAGACCAACATTTTATTCATGAAAATATTAGTGTAATCATCCTAAAATTACGAGTTCAAATATGTTAATAGTTGACAGTCTTCTTAACAGAACAGTTTTCTCTCTTTATTCAGTACATTAAGATTTAACATGCATGAGCTGCTTGATTATAAGTGCAATACATTATGGGTTGTTTACAGGTAAAGATTAATGTAAAATAGAGTTGCTTTCAGAATTCAGGAGGAATAGTTTAGGATATTTTAGAGAAATATTTGTAATGTTAAACAATGTGGATATCTCTGAATAAAAGATTGTCTAGATGGATGATGTGTATTTACGAAAGTAGCTGCTTCATTAATAATAACATCGTAAATGTGTCAGCAGTATACCTGATGGCACCTTGCATGATGCTGATGTACTGCTGTGATTCCTACACATTAATTATCTAACAATTGATGGAAACTAAAATGATAGAAATATCACCCTTTTCTCCAAACAAGTCTTAGCTGTCACTTGATTAAGTCATTTGATCTATGAGTTTAGTACAAGGCAACACACCCACTTGCTGGAAGTCAGGTGATGTACACAAGTATGTAAGATGTTCATATAAATTCATACATGTAGTTCCTTGTGACACAAAAGTTCTACGTTGCGTTGTGTTGAGAGGCAGAATAATGATGATCAGGACACTGAGTGTGACTTTATTGCTGGGTTGTCTAGTCAAAGGTAAGTTCATGAACTTCAGTATTTATATACTGTATTAGCAGCTATGTAACTTACATGTTTTGGACATGAATGAAAAATAAAGGGAATATCATACTGCATTATGTGCTCATAAAAATGGAATTACCTGGTCCAGTAAATTAGAAATATTTTAACCTCAGTGGCTTCATATGCATACTGAATAAGCTTGGGTGTTGGCGGTCTAGTGGTAGGACACTCGCCTTGGGACCCACAGGTTGTGGGTTCGAATCCAACCTCGGGCGTCACCAACATTGGGTCCCTGAGCAAGACCCTTAACCCTAAGTTGCTCTCAGGGGAACTGTCCCTGACATTAGGAAATGTAAGCCGCTCTGGATAAGAGCGTCTGCTAAATGCTGGAAATGTTTTGAGTCTAGTGCAAATGTAAGATTTGTATAATACCTCTGTATACCTATACTTATTGGAACATAAACAAGTGGCTGAAAAGATAAATCGGATAAGAACTACGTGTAAAAAGGAACAGGAACATTGGGAACAGGTACTTGATAAGACAAATTATTTACCTGAGATTCTAATTAAGAATAAATTTCACTTTTAGAGACTGTAATACCATAACAAATAGCCTATACCATAATAAATGTCAAAGCAAAGCAAAAAATGTGAATATGTTAAAATATAATCCGTGTTATAATGTAATAATAGTGTGATTATTAAAGACTCAAACTCTTCTTTTGACTCTTTTAATCTTTTAATCGTCAACAAGCTTTATAAAGTTTTCTTTGACTTTGACTCAAATATTTTCAACAAATGCATTTATTTATTTATTTATTATTTATTATTTATTATTTCCTGTGTTTCTATTGAAAAATGGATTTGCATAAAACTGAGATAAAGGGGATCTGACTTATTGGCAGAGGAGAAAAACTACTGTTATCAATTTCCTACTTAAACAAACCAAACTTTTACTGGAACCAAACACAATTTTTAACTCAACGTGGGTGTCGACTCAGCATTTTTACTGTAATATTTAACTCAATGTTACATTCTGATTTTAGTGTCCAGAACCAAAATCAAAACATGCTACTGACCCGTTTAAATCTGGTGCGTCATTAACAATGTTCTCCTGTCTCATGTTTTACAGTGTGTCACTCACAGTCGGGTGGTATGTAATAATTTGACATGTTTCTTAAAATAAAATGCACTTAAGTAATATAAATTGAAAAACACAGTATAACTTAAATACAGTGCATATGTTCGAATGTTTCATGTTTTAATGGAATATTAAGGTGGTTGTTGTCTTTTAGGAGTTTTTACTTTATTTTTATCTGTCTTTATCAGTATGTGGTCAGGCTTCTCTCAACACTAGGATCGTGGGAGGCCAGGATGCGGTCCCAAATTCTTGGCCCTGGCAAGCGGCCATCTATACTGGCGATGAACTCTGTGGTGGATCTCTCATCAACAGTCGCTGGATTCTGTCAGCCGCACACTGCTTCGAAGGGTATCACAGAGCATATTAAAAGATAAAATATCGCCTATAACTTATGCATTATCATAATCATATAAATTTCTCTTCTAATCGTTTTTAGGAAAAACTCAACTCAAGTGTTCGTGCTTTTGGGGAAAAACACTTTGACAGACGTTCCACGAAGTGATTGGCGGTCTGTCGCTCAAATCTTTCAACATCCACAATACAATAACTCTACTTCCAACAATGACATCTCTCTGCTGCAACTGACCTCCGTAGTGAACTTAACTAGCCAAATCAGTCCGGTCTGTCTGGCTGAAGCAAGCAGCACAATCAACAACGGCACTATGAGTTGGGTCACTGGCTGGGGAATGATCAACCAGTCGGGTAAGCAGCATTTCACGCAGAATCCTGGAGAGTCTGATCATCATGTATCCTTAGAATAAGATCAAAGTAAGGGGAAATCCTTAAATAGATATATGAGACTTGTTAAACATTGTTTCTAACCCTATTGAAATTACATGTCCTGTTTGAAATATCAAATATCTTGTATCTAGTTTAATTTTAACTTCCGCCTGTTAACTTAAATTAGAATTGTTATATAGTCTTAACTCAAGTTGTTCTGTAGAGGATCTGCGATCAAAATTATTTATATAGCATATACTGTATATTATTTATCTAGCAGACACTCCTATACAGAGGGACTTGAAGTTCCTAGAATCAGAGACAGGACTTGTTTAGAGCCTAAATGGTTATAGTTTTAGATGTAGAATAGAGCCAAACTTGAATCCATGACCTCATGGTACATGAGTTTCCACTGTCACACTCATTAACAATACCACATGTCAGTATGAAATCAGAGACAGCTGCCCTGCACCTAAATTTACACCAATTTAAATAGCATTGATCCTCTTGCATGAAATGTTAATTATTTTCAAATTATCTTTTCTCAGTTGCTCTTCCAGATCCAAAGAAACTACAGGAAGTAAATGTTCCAATTGTTGGAAACAGGCAATGCAACTGCTTATATGGAGTTGGGAGAATCACAGACAATATGATATGTGCTGGATATTTGGCAGGTGGAAAGGACTCATGCCAGGTCTCAGTGTACTTTATTCTTGTGTTCTATCCAGACAGTATATCTTGACATTTATAGATGATAAAATAAACAACATAAATCATATTAATATGTATTGTATATGGTGAACACAAAATACCACCCATTAAGCATATACAGTTGGAGTAGAAATGAAGAAATTCATGGCTTTCTGCCTTGCACAGGGTGACTCTGGAGGTCCGCTGGTCATCAAACAGGACTCTGTCTGGATCCAGGTTGGAGTTGTGAGCTTTGGTTATGGCTGTGCTCAACCAAAGTTTCCTGGTGTCTACACTAGAGTTTCTCAGTACGAGAGCTGGATAAACAAGACCATCCCCCAGAATCAGCCAGGTTTTGTAACATTCAAGTCAAATGGCACTGATGGAGACTTGAGCGTATCATGTGATGGTCTGCCTCCTGTCCCCACGGCTGGAAATACTACAAGTTCCACAACCACTGCTGCTGTGTCCCAAACTAACGCATCTACAGCTACTACCATCTCCCAAACTACAACCACTGCTGCTGTCTTCCCATCAACAGTGTCCTCAACCACTGCTGTTATCACAACCACCTTGGCTCCCACAACTCTATCACCACGTAAGATTCCTTACAATTCTTCTTCCATGATCAGAATTACCTCAGCTTTTAATTGGGTTGCCTTTTGTTACCAAGTCTGGTTAATCCAACCCAAAAAAGGCTATATGGAAGTATATCTATCTGAGGTGGTGGTGGTGGTCTAATGCTCTGGATCAAGTGGTCATGGGTTGGAATCCTCCCTCCAGCACTACGACCACTAGTGGGTCCCTGAGCAAGACCTTTAACCCCAAGTTCCTCTCAGGGAAAACTGTCCTGAAAATTAGGAAATGGAAGTCACTCTGGATATGAGTCTCTGCTAAATGCTGTAAATGCAAATGTCTAATAATTGGTAGATTACCAATTGGTAGCTTTATTACCAATAATACAAAATGAAAACCTTAATCAATGATCAAGCTGTGGTTGAAAACAGCTAGAAGAACAAAAGCCATTGAGATACTCATGAACAAGATACCATCCCCAAGCACTGTTCCCCATGTGCTGCCAAAAATGCTGCTCACTGCTCCTTCGTGGATGGGTCAAATGAAGAGCTCACATGTGTTTGTGGTGCACTGTGTGCTGTGCTGTGTTCACAGTGACAAATAATCACTCACTTAAATGAATTTGAAAGGTATTTGAAAAGTTGCCCTATAGCATTTACCAATGAATTAATAATGATAATCTCCATCTCTGTCTCTGTGTGTAGAGGTAGTGTGTGGCAGTGCCAGGCTGAACACCCGTGTGGGAGGCAGCTCTCTGGCATCTGCAGGAACGTGGCCGTGGATGGCGAGTGTGCAGCGTGGCGGTGCTCATGTGTGTGGAGGAACGCTGATATCTGAGCAGTATGTCATGAGCTCTGCCAGCTGCTTTTCCAGGTACAACTACAGGGATGGCAAAGCCTATAAATTAGTACCATTGTAGTAGTGATTATTCTCAGGTTCGATTATGAATTTATTGTAATTTTACTTGGCTGATGGTGGTCTAGTGGTTAGGATGCTCACCTCTGGACCAAGAGGTCTTAGGTTTGAATCCTAGCACCAGCAATATCACCACTGAGCCCATGAGCAAGACCCTTAATCCTTAAATATAGTAGATTTGAGAAGAGTACTTTGTCCTCTTTGACAAAGGAGACATATGAGATGTCATTTATGAGATTTATTATTGGAGAGTCAGTTTTCATTGAGAGTCAATCTTTTTATTCATGTTTTGACATGTGGTGCTTCTCCTCCAGCTCCACAAATGCCTCGGGGTGGACTGTGGTTCTGGGTCGTCTCAAACAGAATGGCTCAAACCCCAATGAGATCTCCGTTCAAGTGTCTAACATCACCTTAAGCAACAGTACAGGCAACAACGTGGCGGTGCTGCAGCTAGCCGGCAAACCAACACTGTCGGACTTCATCCAGCCTATCTGTGTGGATCTGGGCAGCAGCAACTTTTCCCTGAGCAGTCAGTGTTGGGTGGCTGGCTGGGGAACAGCAGGAGGAGGTGTGTGTGTAGAAGCATGTGTAATGGGACTGCTTTATAGCTATATCAATGATCATTTAATACTTTCCTAAAGTATATTAAAACTAGGGGGCAGCAAGGTGGTTAGAGCTGTTGCGTCACAGCAAGAAAATCAAGGGTTTGATCCTCGGGTGGGTGGGTCATGGTAGGTTTCTGTGTGAAGTTTGTGTGCTCTCCCCATGCTGGGGTGGGTTTTCTTCAGGTGCTCCGGTTTCCACACACAGTCCAAAGCCATGTGCTGTAGGTTGACTGGTGACTTTAAATTGCCTTCTGAGTGTGTTTGTGTGAGTGTGTGTGTCCCATGGTGTGTTAGCACCTGCCCAAGGTTGGTCTCTTCCTCACGTCTGTAGTCCCAGGAGAGACTTTGGTCCCCAAGACCCTGATTGGGATTAAGCAGATAATGAATAAATATAAAAACTGTTTTACCCTTCTCTCCTGCAAACACACATTTATTTTTGTTTCACAGTGGAAGGAATTCTCCAGGAGCTCAAGACATCTGTTGTGGATTGTGGGAATTTGTCATCATCTAACAGCATTTGCACACAGGCTATGCAACTTGAACAGGTTTCTATAATATACCTATTAGCTCATGAAGCCAACTGAGCTGCTGAGAATCTTGTGTGATAGTTATAATTAATGGAAAAAATACTAGTGTGTAATATCTTTCTCTTTTACACAGGGTGATGAAGGAGGTCCTCTGATGTGTAAGATTGGACAGTCATGGATCCAAGCTGCGGTTCTGACAGTGCCCAGAGGCACCAACAGCACCAGCACTAAACAGTCTACCCAAGCCTCAGACATCCAGGTGTTTACTAGAACTGCGGCTTTCAGCGTCTTCCTTCAGAAGATCGTGGATTTCTTCCCTCCGGCAAGCACCACAAGCCAGATCATGGCTACCACGTCTTCTGCACAGCCATCTTCACTCAGCTCACTCGCCTCTCTCCTAACCCTCACGTTTTTTGCACTGCTGCGCATGATTTGAATGTCAAATTATTTTAATCCTTTTCTTTTTTAATCGTTTGCCTAATTATTTGAGTCATTTCATTCACATGATTTTTAATGACTCATTGGAAGTTAGTTGTCAGTCGTTATTTGACAAGCAAAACAGTCACTTTTATTAACAATAAAAAACATCACCCAAGTATCATAATCCAAACGTGTGGGTACAGAAACTCAGCAATGGTGGATTATTGTGGTTTCATGTTGTTTTAAGGACAAAATGGTAAATTTTGGTACTTTATTATCACTATGTGCGGGGATACCAGGATATTATTGTATGATTGTTAGGTTGTTTTTAACATTTTCTACCTTGTCTAATATTTTGTAATCTTGTAACCATGAGTAAATTGCATCCTTATATGTATAAAGAGCCATTAGTATAATGTACAATGTATATGTATAATGAGATATTATTTGTAATGGATGGAGTTTAATGCTATTTCAGCTATCAACATAAACAATACAATAGTGTTTGAACATGCATAATAAAAGGTGGTTGCATTAAAGGTCTATTAGAAGTGGGTATGTTTTTCATAAACAGGAGACATCCTGTGACTGCTATCAAGTCAACATAGTTTAGATTACAGGAAACCAGAACACTGGAAAGCCAGAGCAATGGTATCATAATCTAAAGATGTCGGTGTATGTGAAACTAAACCTGATCAATGTTTTTTGTGGGGTATATCAGCATCTTGTGACAGACTGGCTAGCAGTAGGATTTTTTTAATTAAATGAAAGTGTACTTGAAATTACTGATAACACGTGACCACCGAGTTCTTCTGGTTCTTTTCCACTATTTTAGAGAGCTTACAGAGACAGATAACATCGGTCTATTACAGTCCATAAAGCTCCATTTTATATTTTGTCACACGTTTCCATGGGCAGTGGCAGCGTCACAGTTAGGGAGTTGGCCCTGTCATCGGAGGGTCAGACCAGTAAAGGTATCACTGAGGTACTCATGAGCAAAAAGGCGCTGCCCTTCAACTGCCCACTGCAGGGTGAAAATGGATTAAATTTCTTTTAATCATAGTGGCTCTAAAATGTTAAAATATCTTGGTTAATATTGCCACCTTCCGGTGTGCGTTTATTTGCTTGTCTGTATTAATAAACAGTAATATTGCATGTTTTATATGCTTATTTGCACCCATTAGTTATATGATGAAAATCTTCTAGCTTATTTCATTCATTCCGAACCTCTTAATCCCTATCGGGATGGTGGGAACCGGGGCCTTTCCCGGGAACCACAGGCACAAGGCGGGGACCAACCCTGGGCAGGCATGAACACACCCACACACACTCATACAATCACACTCACATATTAGGGGGCCAATTTAAAGTCACCAATTAACCTATATTGCATGTCTTTGGACTGTAGAAGAAACCAGACTTACAGCATATTTGTATTTTAAAATTGTAAAACAATTCTTTAGGGTATTGTTTGGCGGGAACTGAACAGACAGTTGTGGCCTACTAGCAAAGCTATTGTTTATTCTAACAAGGTTTGAAGTTCCATTAAAACACCCTGTAACCTGGTGCCTATATGTCGAATCTTTATAAGCACGATGCATTATAACCTCTAATATGTCAGAATGTTAAAAATCAGACCCCTCATGTAAGAATATTAAAAATGATCCTCTTTGCATTTTGCATGCGCTTAATGAAAGAATTAAAATGATCTTCGTCAAAGTGTAAATGCAGTCTGTAGCAAATGCACAAATGCTTAAACTGCAGATCTTATGCACACTGAATGCAAAAGACAATTCCAAGACTATAACTATAGGTTTTTTTCTCTTCACTTGACCACTGCTGCAATATTTGCACACATCACTGAACACCAAGTTACTACTGCATGTGACTAAACTGTACATTTCCTTTTTCTACCTCTTTTTATATGCATGACGAAGGCTGTTATATGCTTTATACAAAGGTATTTGTTTTGACTCGACTTAGACAAATGTTTTCATGCATGCACACAAAATCAGTGGGGAAGTTTCTAGGCTTAATTGTGGATGCATTTCTATAAAAACTCAGAATTGAGTCAATAAGAGCTTTATAGTGCGCCAATAAAGATGTGTTCTAAACTCACTTTACTCTCCTTAAATCCATCAACTTATCCCGTGTTTTAAGCACGGTGGTGCACACACGTGGATTCTCGTGCTATAAGTTTAAAGTGAATGGATGCGTGGAATGTTGGAAATAGGCGTGGTCGAATAGCAGAAAACCGTGCACAATCTCACGAGAAAACGTGAGATTTACCGATTATTGTTTACATTGCAAAAGATGAGAACCGAACCGAATCGATCCGGATTTAACTGAACCGACAGCAGCAGGTCGCATCCCATCAGAAGCGTCGCCTCGTTCCCGGTGGGGGGGATGTGTGCACCGAACCTGCTTCTGCGTGCAATCTCATCACTGCGGGCGTCGATCGGGTTCGGTGCTGACCCGGAGAGGGGATCGAACAGCGGGGAAAAACAACAAACAAGTGTCGGTGAAGAGGTCGAGATTTCTTCGCTTGCAACGGATACGATGCCAGTCGGGTTTTGAACGTGGCTCGGCTTTGGAAGTGGCCGTGCGGGCAGCATGCCATTGCTTTGTGAGAAGAAAGGAGCGTAACCCGGACACATCGATTTAACAGCGCACTTCCAGCAAGGCCAGCGCCCGGGCTCCAGCACACACCGCGGCCTCCACTCGGAGGTGATCCCCGCCTCCCCGCGGCGCAGCCCGAGGTCGCAGCCCGCGTCCCCTCACCCTCCACCAGTGACTAAGCGCTGGAGAGCGTCGGGGCTTTGAATGAGGCCTTGCTCGGGAATGACGGGCTAGTCGCGGAGAACGAGACTGGAGCCGAGTAGAGGAGGAGGAGGAGGGAAGTCGCACTCCAAAACCAAAAACGAGGCAAAATATCACCGCCTGGAACGTTCAGGTAAAAACGCGAGTCTTAGGAATGATTTGCTGACTGTCAAAACTTTGCGATGGATTCAGCTGCTGGCTAATGTTGTGTCAGTTAGCGCTGGTGCAGACGTCGTGAGGAACAGGTTAGATCATATTTAATGAGCTATCGATTATTGGGTGCACGGTGAGGATCTGTAAAGTATCTTTTTAAATTGAACTCGATCCAATTTGCTTTCCTATTTTGCTGATTTCAGGTAGAATGCTAACTAGCTAGCTGCGTGGTCGTTAGCTAACTGGCTAGCCGGCTAACTATTCAGTGTGGGCAATACCCATATTATGCAAATCACACAAAAATGCGCTAGACAGGGACGTGGAGTAAAGAATGTTATGCGTTTTATTTATACATTTTCGTTTAAAACAGCTTTGTTACACCGACACTGATTGTGCAGCCCGCTAGTTAGCTAGCCGACGTGCTACATTAGATAACCTGAGATGCTAGCCAGCTCTAGGGGAAGTTAGCAGTTAGCTCGTTAGTTCTTGGCTGGCATTTTTCTCCCCCTTCAAACCCCCTCCTTATGTCTAGTGCTGACCTAATGGAGTTATCTAAGTCCAGCTCACCAGCCTGATGTGGGCTCTGCTGTTGTGTTTTGTTGCTCTGCTTTTGAGACCCGAACAGAGTGTGATGCTGTGATTGCTGTAGCAGCTGCATCAGCCAGGTTTGAAATGTATTAAGTGTGTTGACATGATGACTTGAGATGAGTGTGTATGTGTGTGAAAGAGGCCTGGAAAAGGAGAAATTCATACACATAAGACTGTGGTATCAATCTGGCTGTCACTATGACTACCTAATCAGATGCAAAACATCCTCTCTCTCTGTCTCGCAGTCATGATGGAGGAATTGCACAGCTTGGATCCTCGGAGGCAGGAGCTGCTGGAGGCGCGCTTCACCGGGGTTGGAGTGGCCAAGGTGTGCCAAATCGACCCGTCTTTTCTGCTTCCATCACTGTCACATCTCCCTTCTCCTCTCCCTCAGGCTTCATTAATCAAAACACGTGCTCTTTCAATGCAGATCAGACATTCTAATCACTTCGCCGCCTTTTTGTTTTGTGTCAGCCGATTTGTCCCCGACCGCATGTCATTGATCGCTCACATGGCTGTGAGGAAGATAAAGGCTAAACGATTAGTCATATAGTCTGATAACAACTTTGGCCTTTGTCTTAATGATGCAAACTAGGGATGGTCTAGTATTTGTTGGGGTGAACTTGGTGGTAGAGTCAGATGTGCAAACACTTACGCTTTACAATTACGCTTACGTTTACAGTATTTATCAGGCACGCTAATCCAGAGCGACTTGTCCTTGTCCTAATTACAGGGAGAGTCTCCCTGGAGCAGTGTGGGGGGCTAAGGGTCTTTGTCACAGACTGAATGTTAGTAGTGCTGGAGGTAGGATACAGCTGAATTTAAACTTGCAGCCTAACTGGTCCATGTATACTGCATTTACATTTGCAATTTTTATTCAGAGCGATTTTCATTTCCTAATTACATTCTTAATTACATTCCTAAGGGACAGTCTCCCAGCAACTCAGGGTTAAGGTTCTGGCTCAGGGACCCAGTGATGGTAGTGCTGGAGGTAGGAATCGTACCCACACTAGACTACCATCACCACTAGACAAACCTATGAACTGAGGGTTGCAACATGTCACGACAGTATTTAAAATAAGAGCATCATAACTGATTCTCTTGGATGCACCTTGGAATCATAGGTTGTTTTTCTGAAAGTAGCAAATCTGACAAGCCGCTTGGCCAGATTTGTGTTTAGAGTTGATACCAGACATGTGAATTTTATCATTACAAATGGAAATATACGCTAAGTGAACTGAGCAGTGTAAAAGTTTTCAGTAACTGCAAAAAGACAATATTCTTTTAGTTTCCTTTTGAAAGCAGGGATGAGTGACGTGCGCCTACGTTACACGTTTGATTACATATTGGACTGAACAGACTGAAATGCTCTGTGATTATGAGAAAGCAATCTTAAATTCTTGAATGCCTGGAACACACCAGAAGATTGGAGCACTTGGAAATGCATTGTTTCGGATCCACTAGACTATCCCTAGAGGTCTGGTAATGGTGGACTTGTGCCATTAATTGTGTTGCAGTTGCAGTGGAAACATTTCACGTTTGCCATGTTTGTCTCCCTCACTGAACTACACAGTGGTGAATCAGTACAAAGCATTTGGCTTTACTACCTTTGTTAATGATATAGTCCAAGACGTAGAATTGGCTTAAAAAGTAGACTTTCTCCGCGCTCCCCGTCCTCTCAGGCCTTCCTCCCACTCCTGCGCGTTGTTTGGTTGTTTGATGCTGGAGGGTAATGAGGTACACTTGATAGGAAGTGGTATTACAGAAAGGGAACGGTAAACAGGATGTTCGGTAATAGCTCTTATGTCCTTGTGATTGAAGTTAGTAATCTTCTTGCTCATTTATTTGCTTGTCCCTTTCTCTCTGTAGGGCTCCGGGCACAACGAGTCGTCCAACCAGAGCCTATGCAGCGTGGGCTCCCTCAGCGATAAAGAGCTTGAGGTTGGTTTTATACACACACACAAACAGCACACTGTCATGTTGCTCAGATTTGTCCCAGCATCACCAGATGGCTTTAATGCTTGTGTTCAAAATCACAGTTGAAAGGGCTGGATCTCAGTTTGGTGCCGTGCTTGATGTTTTCAGGGTAGCAGGGTTGGGCTGTCACAAGGTTGTGTAATGGGGTCACGTTAAGGCTGTAGCATTTTGTTTAGTCTGGGGGAGGCTACTGTCTAGTCGGCAGGTTGTGTGAAATCGCGCGCACGCACACTCATGGAAATGCCTGGAACAGGGTTGTGGAATGAAGTGATGTCATGGATTCCTGACGCCCCCTTCTCGCTCACTCGCCCACTCGCTCTCTTTATCGGTGTGTTTGTTTGTGTTTGTGTGTGCATGTTTTAGACACCTGAGAAGAAGTCTAATGACCAGAGAAGCCGCAAAAGGAAAGGAGACCCGTTCGACAGCCAAGGTAAGATGTTTTTTTTTGTTTGTTTTAAAGCCCTGGTCGGAACTCTGCAGAGTCTCTTACGTCAGATTGTCTGTCAGCGACTCTGCACTTCATTTGCATGCATGACAAATGTGTGGTTGATAGAGTTAGTGATTAATAATCTGACTCACATTGCGTCTTTTAGTGTTTTTAAAGCTGGATAAATGATTGTCAGATAGATTTCTGAACTGTGTTGACGTGCCACCACCTCCTATATGTTTTCACTAAGAGTCTTGCTCTAGACAGTGACATTACTGATTTATTTCTTCCCCAGCAAAAGCAGGAGGTCGAGGACACAAGATCAGTGATTATTTTGAGGTGAGTTACCATGTTGTGTAAATATTTAACTGTGTATGTCTAGATTGAAAGCTTTACTGGAAACGGGAATGCACAGAACAGGGGTGGGCAATTCCGGTCCTGGAGGGCCAGTGTCCTGGAGGTTTTCCATAATACTTGATTTTAGAACATTTACACCTGGTCTCAGGTCGAGAAACACCATAAAATACTCATCAGGCAGGATGGAAAACCTGCAGGACACCGGTCCTCCAGGACTGGAATTGCACACCCCTGCTCTAGAATATGCTCAGTGCTGAAAGTAAAGCTAGATGCCATCTGGAGCTGTTGCTGCTGAAATTGTTCAAGGTTCGTGTTGATCAAGAAAACTCCTGTTGTATATATGTGCTACAGATAGCAGGAGAGTAAACGTCTTGTAAAACGTTGCTGGATTTGAATGATTCTGTTTGGTTCCTGTGATGCTACTTTATAAAGTCATTGTCACACACATTGGGCATTGCGCTGTCCCGTTAAAATTGAGTCCTGCACAAATATTTACATCCTAAAATAATGCCTCAGACAAACTAGTAATGTTCTAATGTGATGGCTGGCATGCTTTTAGAAAGTGAGCTTGGTTTACTCACAGCATGCTGATTAACTCCCCGATGTGAGCTCACAAGTAGCTGGCCTCTCACACGAGCCAAAGAAACAGTCAGGATTTTTTGAAACAGAAACAGAGGTGGACACTGCCGACAAATTGAGGATTAGGGGAGGAATGTGAAGTCCGAAATGTGTGTCTGGCTCAAGATGTTTTTCAGGGTGAGATGTGAAACGGCTGTGTGTCAGCTACTAGGAGCCAACGTGGATCACCACTAACATTCTTTTCCATTGGATGAGGGAAGACTGCAGCTTAGCTAGACTTATACAAACTTGTCAGCATTAGCCCCGTGTCTGTGTGTTACATCTCTGATGATCTTTCTTATCCCCATCTCACTCTCCGTCTCTTCCATTAGCTTGCAGATTTACTGCAGTTTTCCTGGAAGTGAACAGGTGTGTGTTAGGGATCATGTGGCGTTGCCGCTCGAGTCAGTGCTGAAACACTTGCTCTTTAAACTGGGCAATGGCATCTTATAACGACTCTCATTTATGCTAGGGACGCCCCAGTCAAACTTGTCCAGTTGCAAGAGCGATAGCTTTGTGTCTGGGCCAATCCCAAGTATTGATCTGATATCAGTGTGTAATTAATAATCACTATATTGCTCTATGAGGAGGAGATTGAGGAGCCTCTGTATAATGGATTTGTTTAAACACAGTTGTGTGATTTTTGTGACGCTCCCAAACACTGCAGCACTAAAACCATCAGGAACAGCGAGATCTCCATCAAGACCTGATGTAGTTAAACACATTAAACAGTAGAATGGTGTGGTTTGATCAACATTTGGGCTTGTAGTGTGTTGTCTTGCTTGTCCTGCTCACCATCCTATCAGTATGTTGGAATTTGTAGCTTGTTTTAGCACCAATATCACACCAATGTGGAACATTGTCGACAACTTTACCGCAGTACTGCTGCCCACGCAGAAGCAAGAGCACAAATCTAGAAACACTTAGTTTAATTGCATAGATTGCTCCGGTAGATTGGCCTACTGTTGCCCATACCACATCCAGCTGTTTGAGGCAGGATCGGAATGATATCCCATTAACACGTTGCATTGGTGCAGCCCTACTTTATACTAATAACTCTGTCTTTATACTAATCTCTCTCTGTATTTCGCTGTGTGTCTGTGTGCAGTTTGCGGGGGGCAGCGGTACAGGCACCAGTCCGGCGCGAGGCATTCCCCCTGTGGTGCGCTCCTCTCCTCAGCACTCTCTCTCCAACCCTCCTGCTGCAGTGAGTCTCCTGCTCTCTCTCTGTTCTCTCTCTCTCTCTCTCTGTCTCTCCACTTCCTTTTGGTATTCAGCCTACATTTTTAATGATCTATCCCTTATCTTCCAAGGGCTGCAACAACTAATTGAGTTTAAGTGGTTGTTTGTCATTGTGAACCCAGCACAGCACTTGTGACCGCTGCGTTTCACTCATCCGTGACCTCGGTGGTAACTTTACCGGCCTGAGACTTGAACCAGCAACCTTCTGTTCACAAGGCCGGCTCCCTAACTGTTACACTACCAACTGACTCATGTAATTCAAAATTATTAAAACACCGATAACCGATCAGTTTATCTTCTTTCTGCATCATTACGTCATGACGTATTCAGATGTTGTTGGTGACGCTAGATCAGTGTGAGGAAATTAGTGCTAGTGCTGGATGCTTAAATAATCTCATTCATTTTCTAGAATATAAGTGTGACCCTCGACGGCAAAACCAGTCGCTTGTCGCAAATTTTCAAAATTGAGTTATGTTTTCATGAAAGGGCATCAAGCTTCAAAAGGATACCTGTATCGAATGAATCGGACGACATATGACTGAGATATCAACATTCAAAGGAGTCGGGTTTCTCCTGTCACGCCAAGTGAGAAACGGAGAAATCTGCCTTTGAAGTTGACTATCAATGGAGCACTCACAGACGCTTGGTGCGGTCGCGGCTACGTTTGTATTTACAGTAGCCTACGCTGCATTCACAGCCACACGGATAGCCTACCTGCGTTAGGTTAACTGAACTCGGGAGACAGATTCTGGAGAAATATCTTCACACTAGTCAACGAGTGGATTTACCGTAAATATTGAAGTAGAGTGGTCAAAACAGAAACTTTTAACATTCTGCTGGAATTGAATTCCTTGCCTCAAGAAAGTCAGGTTTTTAGGATGGAAAGGGTAAGTTTTTCAGCGAAATTTATTCACAACAGTACAGTATAGACCTCCCACTTTCAAAACAGTAAAAACAAAAAATCCAAAATTTTACCCCACGCAACGTAAACGCTCGTTTTTCTCGGAAACCTCCGTTGCGACAAGTGACTGGTTTTGCCGTGGAGGGTCACAATTTTCAGATAGCAGTGATGTACATACTGCTTAAAGTTTGATACAGAGAAACCACAGGATGTACAGGGAAAACAGTGGCTCATTGCAGTTTTACTTTGTCCCTCATGAAGTTTCAATTTTTCAGAAGCTTTTGAATTCATGTCCTTTAAAAATATGTAAACATGAAAATGCAATTTAACGCATGTTTTTCTTTAGATTTCTTAAAACCACAAACTAATCGATTAATCAAAAAAATTGACCCAAAAATCAATTAGCAAAAGCGTTAATTACAGCCCAATATCCTCCTGTGGTTTTTTTGTGTTTGAATGAACTCCCCTTCCATCAAACCTCTCTAGGTCACGTGGTGTGTGTGTAAAACTGGAGGTGTGTGTGTGTGTGATTGACAGGTGCAGCAGGGAAGCCCCTCCTCCGTGGGTTCGGTGAACACAGACCACTCCCACACCTCGTGTTCCTTCAAGCCCGCCTTCACACACACGCAGCACCGAGCATCACAGGTAACACACACACACACGCCACATCTCTCTGTACACACTAGGGATGTTACGGTTCTGAAATGAACTGAATATCGAGGTCTCACGTCCTCGTGGGGGTTTGTTTACAGCAGCAGCAGCATCCAAATATTTTTCGCGAGGATCAGATGTGGATAAAAATAAGGAAGCTTATAATAAGTGCTGAATTTTACAGGAGAACCTCTTCGGTACCATGCCAGTATGAATATCTGTGTTTTGGGTGATCGAGTCCTGATTCCATATCAGGGTTTCATTAAACGGCTGTATGTCTCAGTATGTGGAAGAGACTGGCGTCACTCTTTTGTGTGTACAGCATCAGAATCAGATTTATTTGCCATGTAGATCAGAAAAACCTGCAAGGAATTAGGGCTCAATGATTTTAGATCAGTCCGGGAAAAAGTTTTTTGGCCTTTCGTGCAAATGACACCAGCATTGTCAATGCCCTGAAACGAACTTGGAGGAAAACGGGTTACGGAGTGGAAAAATCTCAAAATGCCGCCCTCGCGTTGTCGCAAAACGCCACTTTTTTGGAAAGTGATGTCACAGTCCCACGTGACCAGGAGGAGAGGAAGAAGGAAGAAACGTGCACTCAACAACCAGTAATAACAACAACAATTGTAACATTGTAAAACAAAGTGTCATATATTATTTATAAACCTGTCAATGTTATGGCTGATCCACGTCCCCTCATTTTTCTTATTCAGCATGCCCTCCACCTCCCAGCAAATAAACTCTAGGTTTGTTCTCCAGACGGTGGATGTGGAAAACCGTTGCACCTCTAATACGCACCCCTCTCATTATGATGCAGGTGTTGGTCAGCTCTTGATCCTAAATATTTGATATGGTTGTGGTGCAGTGGTGTGAGTGACTGCAGCCCTGTGTTGGTGAAGATTATGTTAGGGTTTTTAAACGGAAGTTGCTTTGGATCAAACCGTCTTGATAAATCCTGTAAATGTCTCTTTCTTCCCAGTCGGAGTTGACCCTGGAGAAATTGGCAGCGTTAGAAAGCAGTAAGAATTCGGACCTGGAGAAGAAAGAGGGTCGTATTGACGATCTGCTCAGGGTAAGAGCACCGACACTTGAAGAAGAACTTTCTAGCATTGATTCTTCATCGTGTGACAATTGTGGAGCGCACAGAGCTGTCGGTGTGGATGGTTGTCGGGTCAAGTGAAGTCTGTTTGGGTCTATTCAAAGCTATGTAACTGTAGCTTTGGAAATGTGCAATAAATCTTTAATGGTCAGAGAGAATTCCGTGATGTTGTACATAATGAATCACGTATATAACAAATAATATCACATCGCTCTCAAGAAGGCACGTCTGTGAAGCACACTGCGAGTGTTGTTGGAAATGAGCAACTTTTGATCAGTTAGAAATGCAAGATAAATACATTAGAAACAGTTTATCAGAGATTACATCACAGCTCTTTAGTTCACATTTTTTATTCGATTTGTGTGTTCTGCAGGTGAACTGTGACCTGCGCAGGCAGCTGGACGAGCAGCAGCGGATGCTGGAGCGCTGTAAGGAACGCCTCAACAAATGCGTGACCATGAGCAAGAAGTTGCTGATTGAGAAGGTGTGTTTGAGTAAGAGCAGAAGACGGTGCCCATGTGCATTGCCGAAATGCGTAGGTAGTAGTAGTAGTGGTTGGGTTGATGGTGTCTAGTGTCCAGTCCTCGCGGCCCACCGCTCTGCACGTATTCGGTACTTCCTACACTGTCGCACGCTGGTACTACGTTGCTAATTAGCTAATCAGTAGCATCAGCTGTGCTGTGGGTTGGGAACGTCGAATCCGTGCAGAGCAGTGGTCCGTGAGGACTGGGATTGAGAAGCGCTGGTCTAGTGGTTAGGATGCTTGCCTCTGCTTCACAAGGTCACGGATTCGGACCCTGCCTCCAGCACTACCACCACTGGGACACTAAACAGACCCTTGAACCCAAGTTGTCCCAGCAGTTAGGAATCTGGAATTGATTGCAGTGAGTTGAGCTGTAATTGGCTACTTCCCCCGGTGTTGTAGTCTCAGCAGGAGAAGATGGCGTGTAGAGATAAGAGCATGCAGGATCGCCTTCGCCTGGGTCACTTCACCACCGTACGACACGGAGCCTCCTTTACTGAGCAGTGGACCGACGGCTACGCTTTCCAGAACCTCGTCAAGTAAGTTACAACCACACACACGGCTCTTTTAGCCTAGAAAAGATGTAAGATGAACATCTTGGCCTTCAGATGTCTGGCATACATGAATAACATTTTTGCTCATACATGTAGAGTCCTCATATGAAGAATATTTTTAATGCATTGTTTCAGAATAAAATAAATCACAATACATGAAGTTTATAGATTTGTTCCAACATTTTATAGGTTCCTGCTTAACATCTGAAGCCAGAAACACTTATCAAGCGTATGTTTCCTGCGCAAATTGTCGACCCATATTATATAGTCAACATTTGGTCCAAAAATATTGTGATATGAATTTTGAATGTAGACTCCAGCCCTAACTGGGAGACGTGTGTGTGTGTAGGCAGCAGGAGAGGGTCAACTCGCAGAGAGAAGACATTGAGAGACAGAGGAAGCTCTTGGCCAAGAAGAAGCCGCCCAGCGCAGCTCAGACGCCTCCCCCCAGCCTGGAGCCCAACAAGCGCAAGAACAAGAGCAACGGAGCCGAGAACGAGATGTAAGAAGACGGAGGGGGTTTATATGAGCCACTCATTAGCCCTCACTTGTCCAGCGTTCGGGAGAAATTTGTACTCTCTTACGCAGTTTTAACAACCATTCTGAAGTTCATCAGTGAATCGGCGCTACACTGTCTTCAAAATGATGTTGAGGTGTTTTCTGTCAGCTTCACATTCCACTTTGTGTGTGTGATGGGCCCTGCAGTCTCACACCCTGTAGTGGTAATTTGAAGTGTGTGTAGCTGTGCTAATGAAGAACAACTGTCAGTTTACGTAGTCAGCTGACGATTGCTTTTTTAAAGTCGTCATCATCAGGGTGATGCGTCTATTTGCCCAATATTTTCGCTGGAAAGGTAGCGCTTGTGCCAGACATGTCCAAACTCCGAGGTGGAATTTTATACGGCACGTGCCTACTGTCTTAAAATGTGTGGCGTTATGTTGTGGCAAAATTCTGAGCACGCAGTGGAACGTTTGTGAGCAAAATCTCTTGCTTTTATGCGCTCAGCTCTGCCTGCACCTGCAAAAATTTTGTAACAAACTAAATTGCGTACCTCACTTAGCGAATGTGAGTTCGCACGTGGGCTGTGTCCCAAACTGCATACTACGGCACTTAATAGTATGGTAGCTAAGGTGCTCTTATCATACTTTTCTGTGTGGTAGTATGCATCTTAGGAAATAGCCGGGGTTGTAGCTTAACCCTAACCCTAGTAGCTTAACGGCTCCCTACACACTAGGTAGTGCACACGGAAGACTTTCCGTGTGCACTACGTAGTGTGTCGGGAGCCGTTACGCTACAACAAGGTGCTCTTATCATACTTTTCTATGTGGTAGTATGCATCTTAGGAAATAGCCAGGGTTGTAGCTTAATGGCTCTCTACACACTAGGTAGTGCACACGGAGAGTCGTACGCGCCCTTTTGGACTTGGTACACTACAAAGGGCGGGAAGTAACTTCTGCTCTCGAAATGCTCTGCCCTCGCTCCACTCTGCTTTCACGCTCGCTTGACTTGGCGCTGTGTTAGTTATGGTGGTATTTTGATGGCAGAATTCTGAGCGTGCAGTGGAACTGTGGCAGAATATCTTGTCTTTGCGTGCGCTCACGCTTGACTCTGCCTTCCTCATTCATGGACGGACATACACGTGAAAAATAGCGGATAACGGCATCGGCCAATAATTCCCGCATCACACATCTCTAGTTGGAAGATAATGCTGAATGACAACCATTAATCTTGAAAATGTATTTCTGCTTTTTCTGTTTTTATAGGTTATCACTGGCAGAGTATCACGAGCAAGAAGAGATTTTCAAGTTGAGGCTCGGCCATCTAAAAAAGGTGCGCCGCATTTTTCTCTCTTTTTGCTTCAACTCAGCATGTTCAAGCGCGTGAAGTTAAAGGTCTGTGTTTGACTGTGTGGATGTAGAATCCCTTCAGCTAAAGTTGGTTCGTTGTGCAGGAGGAAGCTGAGATTCAGGTGGAGCTGGAACGGTTGGAGCGAGTGCGGAACCTTCACATCCGAGAACTGAAGAGAATACACAACGAGGATAACTCTCAGTACGTCCTGCTGCCTTATTTGTGCTGATGCACTGCTGCGATCTGCTGTGGCTTTTAACCTAAGCTTTGCACCAACACGTTGAGTACTTTTACACACTCGATGTACACGAGGCACAAAGGAAGGGACAGCAGACGACGAAAAGCAAGGTCTGGGCAGTCCTTAAGCACTGGTCCCCGGGGGCTGCCAAAAAACTGTCCACTGCTCCTTCACGGATGGGTCAAATGCAGTGCTCGCACGTGGTTGTGGTGCAATAGCGTGCTGTGCTGTGTTCACAATAACAAATAATCAAACAATGTTCACTTTCAGTACTTAATTTTTACCAGTGATTATACTATTGCCCACCACATCTCGAAGCTATAGCTGCAATATTATGTGAAATGACAATTGTCACAAACAATACATGCATGACAACTAAAAGTGGACAATAGAATGTCAGTTTATAACCAAATTCAACCACAGTTACCTGTTTGTGCTGTTACAAGTTACAAAGAACGTTCAAAACGCCTGTCTTTCGCGTAACCACAGGCCTGAAGCTGCGGGCTCCACTGGTCATCGATTTCCCGGACCATTCTTAACCATTTATTTGGGTTTTGCACAGTATCGTAGCTCCCTGTTTAGGGTGGGCAATTTAATAATCATTTTTATATCTGAATGAAACTGGATTCATTCATTCGTTCATTAATTCTGGATACAGCGCTTTGTTGTAAACGTAATTCTGAATGCAGTCACAATTTTGAAAGGCTATTTTCGAAAAAATGGTCAATGGCCAAATGGTTTGACTTGCAAATGGTTAATTCTGTAGCAAAGTCTCTGAAGAATTCTGCAGCTTTTGTGTAGGCGTCGTCATGTAATACTTTGATGGCATTGTCTGTTTATACGGAATAAGTTAGTCGTAGAATGTATGCATACGATTGAGCACCAAACCCGTTTCTTTGCGGCTTTTTGGGTGGGGGTTTTAAATCGTTTCTCCTCTTTCTGTATCAGGTTTAAAGATCATCCCACGCTGAACGACCGTTACCTGCTC
This sequence comes from Distichodus sexfasciatus, assembly GCA_032718565.1. Taxonomy (NCBI): domain Eukaryota; kingdom Metazoa; phylum Chordata; class Actinopteri; order Characiformes; family Distichodontidae; genus Distichodus; species Distichodus sexfasciatus. Next base: position 1,826,245 of record JAVGVS010000045.1, read on the forward strand.
CTGCACCTGCTGGGTCGAGGAGGCTTCAGTGAAGTCTATAAGGTAGAACTAGTCCTAGAACTACATCTCTTTGTTTACTGGGAGAACTGGGTTTGACCTAAATGGGGAAACGAATGAAAGCCATGTCTCTTCTTGAACTAGTCGACGTCTGTACAATCTGTAATTACTGTTCTATATCTGTTGATGGGGCGCCGCTTCTAACCAGATTTCTACACTGCACAACATAAAGCAGGCGCCTCCAGGGTTCGGTGCGGTGCCGAAAAAAAAAAAATCTCTTCACCCAGCTTCAGTGGTGTCCGTAAAGTGTATCCAGCGGAGTGTATTTGATATCTGTGATGTTTTGACCAATTCAGTAAATTTGATGGCTCAAGACATCACACAAATGTAATGTGGTTCTTTTCTTGGCTCCGTTTGGGAGGTTAAAGCAGCCGTCTGCTCAGATTCCTCATGTTGGTCAATTTGCAAATGAGCTTTTTGCACGAAGGCCCTTCACTGTTCTAATGACGTAACTGATCGCTGTCTTATATAATGAACTATTAGCTTTCTCGGTCTCACTCTTTTCTCTCTCATCTCCAGGCGTTCGACTTGACGGAGCAGAGATACGTGGCTGTAAAAATCCATCAGCTCAATAAGAACTGGCGAGACGAGAAGAAGGAGAACTACCACAAGTAGGCAAACTTTTCTCAGTTTCGCTGCAGACATAACCCTGCTTTTAAATCTAAAGCAAAGAAGCATCACAGCCTCTAAACACTGCATTTTATGAATAGGCGGAATATTTCTGACCAATGACTAGTTGGTCGGTCACGCAGGTGTGTAGCTAAGCTTCTTAACCATTTTCATATTTGGTTTGTTCTCGGTAGACACGCCTGTCGAGAATACCGCATCCATAAGGAGCTGGACCATCCCAGGATAGTCAAACTCTACGACTACTTCTCCCTGGACACTGACTCGTGAGTGTTTTGAAGGTTTGCTTTGGCTGAGTCCCGAGAAAATACATTATTGCTCTTGTACTTGGTAAAAACTGGAGCCACGTTGAGAATATTTGTGCCTTAATTCTGATGTGGCAGTTGAACTTTATCTGGCGTCTGCGTGCACTCATCTCTGCATACTCGTGTTAAGATCTCTGGAATGCCAAAGGTGCCATCTTACTAGAGCACCGTCTAAAGCGCCGCCTTCAACAGACATTTAAAGCGGAAAAAGTGACTTCTGACCACAAGCTGCCGCAATAAGCCGTGTTTCAAACGAAATGACGTGGAAATGAAATGACATCCGGGATGTGAGATTTGTCATATTTCACGGTCCTATCGCTACCAAACAATGATTGCATCTTTTGTGGAATTGTGATTGTGTGTGTGTGTGTAGGTTCTGCACAGTGCTGGAGTACTGTGAGGGCAACGACCTGGACTTCTACCTGAAACAGCACAAGCTGATGTCTGAGAAAGAGGCACGCTCCATCATCATGCAGGTGGTCAACGCTCTCAAGTACCTGAACGAGATCCGGCCGCCCATTATCCACTACGACCTCAAGCCAGGTACGGCACACGTTATTCATAATGTGCTTTGTATCGGAGTGTGTGTGTGTGTGTGTGAGAGTTCAGAGCATAAGAAAATGTTTAAAATGTCATAAACAACGAATGAAATCTAAGCCAGCAATTTGGATTATTTATTGTTATTAATGTAACGTGGAGAATATTTTAGTTACATAAACAGTGGTCCTCATTCACCAGTGGTTTATTACATTTGTTCTTAAAGTTAAAAAGTTTAGGGTTAGTATAATATTATATAGCTGTACAACTGGTGGTGGTCTAGTGGTCAGGATGCTCTCCTCGGGACCAAGAGGTTGTGAGTTCAAATCCTGCCTCCAGCACTACCACCACTGGGTTCCTGTGCAAGACCCTTAACTCTAAACTGCAGAGAGATGGACCCTGTCCAGAAGTCACTCTGGATAAGAGCATCTGATAAATGCTGTAAATGTAAGAAAACCAGCGTAATATAGTTTTGCATAATCATGTAATAAAATAAAGTTCATTGTTTACAGACTCTGTTCCGAACCAAGATCAAACCTTAAATTAGTAAAAACTTGGTGAATAAGGCCCATTATGAGTTAGCAGACTGAAATTGTTTGGATTGTCATCACTGTGCCTAACTGTAACCTTTTGACCCGTAACCCTTGCGGTTGTCTAGGTAACATCTTGCTGGTAAACGGCACGGCCTGCGGCGAGATCAAGATCACAGACTTCGGCTTGTCCAAAATCATGGACGACGATAATTACGGCGTTGACGGCATGGACCTCACCTCACAAGGAGCTGGAACGTACTGGTGTGTGTCTGTGTGTGTGTGTGTCTGTGTACAGTACATGCTGCAGTTGCTCGCTGTAATTAACTTCCTGTGCTGAAGGCGAGTTGAACCGTCCGCTGCAGGATGTAAATGCGTCTTTTGCCGTGTTTTTACACACACTACTCATGTCTCCTTCTGCAGGTACCTGCCCCCAGAATGCTTTGTGGTCGGGAAGGAGCCACCCAAGATCTCCAACAAGGTGGACGTGTGGTCAGTTGGGGTCATCTTCTACCAGTGCCTCTATGGGAAAAAGGTAACTCCCTGAAGTTCCAACACGCTTTCTTCCAGCATCTGTCTCCTACTCTCCTTCTGCTGTGACTTAATTTAACATGGATATTAGTAACTGTACGGTCAGCCACATGGGTTATTTTGTCAGTGTTTGAAAAGATGAATATTAGAGCTGGGCAATAATTCCGAACCTCTAATTGACATCTTGCTCCTGTTGATTATTTAGAATATTTTTGAAAATTCAGGTCCTACTTTCCCTAGTGTGAGTTGATGTAGTGTCCCCTTAAAAAATACTTGTGTGTTTCCTTCAGTTATTTCAACATCACAAAAATATGCACTCTTTCGTTAGAAAAAAAAAATATCAGCCCATAAACTAAATAATTCTTGATGAATCAAAGTAAGATATTGAATTAATCATGATGTTGATTTGCGGTGATATCACCCAGCCCTAATGAATAAAGGATGGTCAGTCATTACAAGCTGAGACCACTAATGGCACTACAAGTTTGGCTTGCTGCACTTTTTGTGTTAAGAACAGGAGAATTCTCAGAATTAAATATCAAGTTTATAAACATTAAAATGCCAAGTGGAGATCTGGCTACCAACAGGAGACAAACTTGCTCCAACACCCAGAAGACTGAACTCTTACAATTTTGTTGGATAGCTATCATAATATTCATTCATTCATTCATTCATTATCCAAACCGCTTAACCCCAACTGGGGTCGCGGGGGGACCGCAGCCTATCTCTGGAACCACGGGGACCAACACTGGGCAGGTGCCAACACACTGCAGGCCAGACACACTCACACAGTCACACTCACATTCACCATTGTAAGACATCTGTAATTCAAACAATCGTAATCGAGACCATCTCTATGATAAAAGGCATTTAAATTAAGTTTTGTATTGGAGTGTTTGCGTTTCTAAATTTAGGTGTATTCTGGTTATTTTAGTAATAATCCGTATCAGCCCTGAAAAAGCCATATCGGTCGACCTCTACTCTCTAGGTTTCCCAGACTGAACTTCTGTCATCACGCTGCCATGTCAACAGCTCTCACCTTGTTGAGAGCCTCTGCTGGCTCCCCACTACTTTGCATCTCCCACTGTGGGCTGCATGAAAATCAATTCAGTATAAAAAGGCTGTGTTTTGTTTTGATTTGACACTGTTTAAATTGTGCAGGCAGTTTGCCCTTTTCCTGTAGTTTTGAAATGACATGTTTCTGTGCACTAATACATCTGACTTGTTGAGAATTTAACCTCCTCGTTCCTGTCCTCCTCCTCCTCTCTAGCCGTTTGGTCATAACCAGTCCCAGCAGGACATTCTGCAGGAGAACACTATACTCAAAGCTACCGAGGTGCAGTTCCCGCCCAAACCCGGAGTTTCACCTGAGGCCAAGGTAAATGGAACTCGGACAAGCTGTCGTCCTGTCAATATTAGGAGTGTAACGGTTCTGAAACCAGACTGTAAAAGAGTACAAATGTCCACGATAAAACCATTCCACTGCAATCTCAGAATTTTCGGCACATAATAATGCCATGTATGTGACCCTTCTTTAAAAATTTTCAAATTTGAATAAATTGGGGTGATGATGGTCTAGTGGTTAGGACCCTCGCTTCTGGACCAGGAGACTGTGGGATCAAATCCAGTTTCCAGCTCTGCCACTACTGGGTCCCTGAGCAAAACCCTTAGCGCCACGTTGCTGCAGGGAGACTGTCTCTGTAATTAGGAAACTGGACAGATGCCATAAATGAAAAATATATTTTCACACCGCTTCCAGGCGTTCATCCGTCGGTGTCTGGTGTACCGGAAGGAGGACCGCATCGACGTGCACCAACTGGCCAGCGACCCCTTCCTGCTCCCGCACATCCGCAAGTCCGTGTCCACCACCGGCAACTCCAACACCGCCGTCGCCTCCACCTCTAGCTCCTCCAACAGCAGCGCCTCAAACTGAGAGCCCCGCCCAGCCAGACCTGTCCGATTGGAGCAGAGAGAGCGGGGCTTCGTCCGCCGCCCCGCCCAACTCTGCACAGCCCTGAGTGGAGGATCCGCCTCTACCTAGGGCGAGAGAGAAAAGGAGCGCAGGAGGAAGGGGAGAGAGGGATGGAGGGAGGGCTAGAGAGAGAGAGAGAGAGAGACTACTCCCCTCTTCCCCTCTTCCTCCCCAGCATTTCAGAGTGTGTAATGTTGGAAGGAGATTAGAGAAGCTGAAGTGGAGTGGGAAGGAGAGAGAGAAAGACATGTTGGGATGTTGTATCCGAGTGAAATAGTAACAGACAGAGCGGAGGAGAGAGCAGAAGTGCAACTGCTTGGACCAATGAAATAGACTGACATGCCCTGCACCCCACAACACACACACACACACACACGTACACACACTATAAACATAGACAAAAAGTCATCTCCAGTTACCTAAAAGTCATGGGAGACGCCCGTCCCGCCCTGCTCTCGTGTCTTCTATGTAAGATGGTGCAAACGTTTCTGGACTTAACTGAGCTACTGTACTCACTCCTGCCCCGTCTACTCCTCCTTTTTCTTTTGACCATGGAAACGGCTCCTTTACCCTGATTACAAAGCCTTGTGTATCCTGGGTGTGTTCGAATTGGCTCCCCACTCCCTATGTACTGTGCCTGGAACATTGTCTAGTCCACTACAAGTCTGTTACAAATTCAGACCGTCAACTCAAGCCCTGTCTCTTATTGTTAAGTTTGTTTAACATGAACGGCCTTGTGGTCAGGTGGCCGTTTCTAAACCTAACTCCGTGAACCGCCTTTAAAACCGACGTCCAGTCAGTTCTCAAACAAATATATTTTGCCATTCGAGAATGTAATGGTGAAGTGGTAGCTTGATCAGCTAACTGTTCTTTTGAGACCTGTTGTGTTGGTCGTCGTCTTCTGGTTTCTTCTTCTTCTTCCCTCGTCCTCCACTGTGACCAAAGCTAAGCTCTGCCGCAAGGTGGTGCTCTTTAACTTGAGATTTTCTTTTTGTAATGGTTTGAAGAGAAGATATTTTAGAAAGGATATTGTAGCTTGTTTAGTGACACTAACCAGTGGCCCCCTTTATGTTCTATTTCATGTTTTAAAATTGGGAAAATGTTTAACTTTTTTTTTTTTTTTTTAATGAGATGATTAGGATGTTTTTTTTTCTTTTCTATAATTAAGTTCTCACACACGTGCACACACACACACAGACAGATTCATACACAGTCATATTTATTTAGCTCTGTTTAAATAGCTGATTCCTGGTTCTGATTGTCTACTGCGTGGGGGGGATTTTTCAGAGGGGGGGATAGTTACGGGGTACAGGGCAGAAACGGCAAAGATCATTAAATACTATTGGTTAAAAAGTCTTGTCTGTTCTTCATTGCACGCGCGCACACACCCAGTTTCAATAGGGTTTTTATCCAATTTATAGAGTTCACAAAAACAGAGATATTTTAAAACCTTTTACGTTTCTCAGTTTTGTCCTTTATTCCTTTATTTAGTCACTATTTATTTACCTTTGTCAGAAACTTTGGTGTTAAATGGAGAGGGATTTCTAAATTCCTAATAAATTTCTCCATTACATAAACATAACAAAAAGAGCAAAAATCCCTCTGACATTATTTGTGCTAAAATAATGTTTTACTATGTATTTACTATTAGACAAAGAGACCAAATCAACAGTTTTGACGTTAAAATAACTATAACATTACCAGGACTCACTGTGAAAGCAGAAGATAGAGCTTACTCCCTTTTCACAGCCTAAATTCAGTGGAAAATTTTTACAATTTTTCTTAACAACGTGCATTCTTTTTATAGACATGAAATACTAGTTTGCAACTTCCAGATTAGATTAAGATACTCCATAAAATAATAGATCAGATTATGTACTAAATTGTAATTTATATATGTATCTGTCTATATGAAAGAGAGAGAGAGAGCAAATGCATGAATTTGAATTCATCATAAAATACATATTTGTAGAGATAAAGAGAGCGACTTGCTTTCTGGCCAGATTGTTGAGAAATGGTGTAGTTTAGTAAGTTTTAAAGTTCTTGTGTCCTTCGCACGGCTGTGTGTCCACTGCGCCCCGGGTTGCTTCTGATGACGTGTGCAGGAGTTTACAACGGCGCTGTGCCCGCAAACTACCAAACTACCAACCAACTGCACCGGCCTGCAAGCCGAGGTCTGAATTTCGCTTTACACCAAACCCCACAGTCCACGTTAGCCGGGTGTCACTCAAATTACCGTCTCCGCCTTCGGGACGTGCGTGTGTGTGTGTGTGTGTGTGTGTGTGTGTGTGTGTGTGTGTGTGTGTGTGTGTGTGTGTGTGTTGGAGAGCGTGGCGCTGCGTCCCACTCATTCAGCCGAACCCAATCTGCACAGGACAACACACACACACACACACACACCACACGCACACTCCACACACGCACATAGACACACACACACACACACACCGTCTCACGCTCGCCGTTAACTTCTCCCAGTTGTCTCCCCCTTTTGTCGAGTCCGTGTTTGTGGCTCGGTAACGGCGGTCATGACTCGCCACCGGGAGGACCCGCGGAGGAAAAACGCGCTCCTCGTCCGTCCATGCACTTTATATTTATTGGTCTTAAGTCTGGAACTGAAGACTGCGCTTACAGGTAAGAGGTGTTTACTGTAAAACTTGGTGTTGTCTTTTTTGGTCCCGAACAAAGACGCGCCGTTAAACCGGGATTTTACTGAACGGATTTGTGGTGATGAGACCGAGTTTAAGTCGCGCTCCAGGTTGTGTGGGCTAAACTGGCTTCACCGATGCAGTGGAATGCAGCAAAAGTCCAAAACTCTGAGTGGAACCAGATGTGGGAGGATGGGGGAATAGTTTGGGGGAAGAGGGGGCTTTTTTTGGGTTCAGGCTGGGTGCGTGTCAAACGGCTCCTCACACCCTAGAAAGGGCACAAAGTGTAACCAAAACAATAAACCTGGCATCCTCTGTGGAGTCCCTGTGTTAGAGACAGGAATGTGAGAGAGCTTCATTTTTCAAATTTAGTGCCTTTTCTGTATATGGTTTTACGCTGCTTATATAGAAGGGCTCTAAAAAGTAGGAGTGAATTGTACATTTACTTTTGCATTACATTTACAGTAATTAGCAAACACCTTTATCCAGAGTGACTACTGTCTCCCAATTTCAGGTACAGTCTCCCTGAAGCACTTTGGTGGTTAAGAGTCTTGTGTTTAGGGGTTCTTCAGTGGAGATAGTGCTGGAGGTAGAATTCAAACCCACAGCCTCTTGGTTCGGAGGCGATCCTCCTAACCACTAGACCATGCAGTAGAAATGTTTATACAATAAAGAGAATTTAAGAGAATCTTAAAACAAGTCTGCTTAGATGTAGTGAATTGCAATATGCAGTGTGTTAGGGCTGGATGGTTATTTAAAACTGCATCCATATTTAAAATCTTAGTAGAATTTAAAACCAAGATTAACACCAACTTAATCTTGCTCATACAGGTTCAGTTCAGATATGCACATGTTCACGAACTGTCCTTTAAAAAGTAGTCACATTAATATCTCAGTGATCCTAATTAAGGTAAAGATTTAAATATCATGATGCTGGTTTAAAGTATGTTTTATATAAAATAACGTGTACTCTAGTCTGTACATAATGCTGAAATGTATTTAAATAATTACATCCTACTGTGTAAAAGTCATCTCTCATTTGTATTTTTCAAAATATCACTCATAGTGTCTAATTTTCCTAGTAGAGACCTGATGAGGATTATGTGTTTTCCTGTTTTCTCTGTAAAGTATTGTACGTTGCAAATGCATAAAAAAAATACATATTTGGAGAGATACCTGCTTTCTTACTGGATTGTTGAATAATGGTGTAGTTCAATGAGGTTAATGGATTTAAAGTGGCTCAAATACTTGCACAGCACTATATCTAAACAGAAGTATTAGCGTAGCAGTGGTATTTTTTGGCGAAGTGACATTCCCTAGGTAGTGCACTAGTGAACAGGGGTTGGTAACAGGCTGGAAGCGGGTAGTGCGCGTTTATCGGAGAGTTGCGTGTTCTTTACGCGTGTAACAGCGTGTTTGTGGGTTAGTGTTGGTGATCACCCACTGCCACAGCTTCTTCCTGTTTGAATGTGGCAGGTTTCGCTCTCGGCAACGGGCTGTAACGGCGTGTTTCTCACGGATTTGGAGACGGAGTTTAATGGCGTTTTTACTGGCGGAAATCTTCGAGACGCGTTCACACTCCAGCATGAGTAACACACACACACACACACACACACACACACACACACACACACACACACACACACACACACACACGCACAGTCTTGTATTACTATCTTTGTGAGGTCCTTCCATAGACTCCCATAATGACTAAAGTATATAATTTTACACCTACACCTACACCTAATCCTAACCCTAATCTTAACCTCAGTAACCAAAAGCACATCTTTTCCCTCTTGTAGTTTCGCCAATAAAACAAGCACTTCTTCTATAAAGTCATTTTTCCTCATGGGGACCTCTCAAATGACCCCACAAAGCCCAAAAAACAGATAAAAGTGATTGTAGGGGACAAAAAGGTCCCCACAATGCAATAAATACATGAACACACACACACACACACACACACAAACACAAACACACAGTCTTGTATTACTATCTTTGTGAGGTCCTTCCATAGACTCCCATAATGACTAAAGTATATAATTTTACACCTACACCTAATCCTAACCCTAACCTTAACCTCAGTAACCAAAAGCACATCTTTTACCTCTTTTAGTTTCTCAAATAAAACAAGCACATTTTCTATAAAGTCATTTCTCCTCATGGGGACCTCTCAAATGTCCCCACAAAGCCCAAAAAAACAGATAAAAGTGATTTTAGGGGACAAAAAGGTCCCCACAATGCGATAAATACATGAACACACACACACACACACACACACACACACACACACACACACACAAACACACCCACACACACACACACACTTGTGTTACTATCTTTGTGAGGTCCTTCCATAGACTCCCATAATGACTAAAGTACATAATTTTACACCTACACCTAATCCTAACCCTAACCTTAACCTCAGTAACCAAAAGCACATCTTTTACCTCTTTTAGTTTCTCAAATAAAACAAGCACATTTTCTATAAAGTCATTTCTCCTCATGGGGACCTCTCAAATGTCCCCACAAAGCCCAAAAAAACAGATAAAAGTGATTTTAGGGGACAAAAAGGTCCCCACAATGCGATAAATACATGAACACACACACACACACACACACACACACACACACACACACACACAAACACACACACACACACACACACACACACACACACACACACACACACACACACACACACACACAAACACACACACACACACACACACACACACACACACACACACACACACACACAGTCTTGTATTACTATCTTTGTGAGGTCCTTCCATAGACACCCATAATGACTACATGTATATAATTTTACACCTACACCTAATCCTAACCCTAACCTTAACACCAGTAACCAAAAGCACATCTTTTACCTCTTTTAAAACAAGCACATTTTCTATAAAGTCATTTTTCCTCATGGGGACCTCTCAAATGTCCCCACAAAGCCCAAAAAAACAGATAAAAGTGATTTTAGGGGACAGAGAGGTCCCCACAATGCCATAAATACCCAGCCACACACACACACACACAAACAAACACACACACACACACACACACACAAACAAACACACACACACAAACAAACACACAAACACACACACAAACACACACACACACAAACAAACACACACACAAACAAACACACACACACACACACACTTCATCAGCCTGTGTGCAGAAAAAAAGTCAGTACGTCTATCCTGGAATGTAATAACATGTAATCTTAAATAATAAACATATACATTTTGAGTATGAGCCATCCTTTCTTAAAAGTGAGTAAATAATGATTTTAGATGTCTATGATAGAGAATTTACTGGACAATTGTGTGTGTGTGTGTGTGTGTGTGTGTGTGTGTGTCTGTGTGTGTTGTGTGTGTGTCTATAGGAATTTGCAGAATGAATTATTTTGTAAAAAATGCAGAATACAGTATAATAAACTCTATTATAGAATATCATTGTAAACTATTATTGCATACAGTAAACAAACTATTATAGAATATACTTATAAACTCGTTATGGAATAGTTATATACTTTATATACTCTATTATAGAATAATTCTTTTATAAACTAGAATAAAGAGTATGCTCTTTTTATAGAAAAACAGTCATAATATTCTAATATTGCACAGTTATAAACTATTATAGAATAATGTTGTAAATTATTTTTTAGAATATCTTTTATAAACTCTGTTATACAGTTATAAACTCTATTATAGAATACAGTTGTAAACTATTATAGAATATCCTTATAAACTCTATTATAGAATATAAAGTGTTTTCCCTATTATAGAATAGTTATAAATTCTAATATAGATACAGTTATAAACTATTATAGAATTGACGTGTTATAAACTCTCTATTTAAGAATACACTTATTTACTCTAGTATATATACAAGCACCTAATTTTGAAAATATAAAAACTAAACTTTACTTGACGTGGGAGAAGATTCTTAAAGCTCATTTAGTTTAGAATCTACACATACTGCTGGGAAAGAAACCCCATGACTCCTTATTAATGTTGAGGAAATTTTGAAGTGAGACGTGAGGGCATTCTTCATCCATACCAACTTTTCACTGTGACGCTTGTTAGTTTATTCCTCACTCGTCCCTCGATCGCCCTGACCGGCCAAAACGGAGGGAGAGAACAAACAAACAGCTGTCGGAATTTCCTGTGTGTTGCTTTGTGTGTTTACAGAACAAAGGATCATCTATATAAATCTCCTGACCTCTTTTTGCCCTTCTTCCTTCCCCACCTTCTCTTCTTTTTCCCTTTCTCATCCTCTCTTCCCGTCTCCCAAAATCCTTCCCCCTGCCCTGTTCTACTCACCCCCAAAATATCTGTCATAATAGCCCCGAAAGGTTGCCTGCTCAGCAGCACATCAGGCCCGATCATGTGTAACAGACGAGTTTACACTCAGTCTTTTGAGCTGCTGGTCCTCACAGCAAAGCCGCTTTCATGTTGGTTCCCGCCAGAGATAAAAATAGAGATGATTTAATGATCACCACAAGACAGACGATAGAGGAAAAGGAAATAGCAGATTTAGAGTACTTTTTACTTACGGAGAAAGTAATTAAAATGAGCATAAGTTTAATACTTAATATACAGACAATCTACTAACTAATAAACAGGTATCAGCAATTTCAGAGTTTGAACTTTATTTTGCCTATTTTCACCCATAACCTGCATCTAGACAATGGCAGTAAAGTAAACGTAAAAGAATTTGGATAAGTAAATTTTAATTTAATTTCTTTTCTTAATCTTACTCTACTTTCAGTAAAAATTTGATATCAATTAAATCAAATGAAAGCATTAATCTAGTGTTATAATGCTCGGTGAGAGGGACTTGTTTGAACGTGTTCTCCCCATTAGCTATATAAATTAATTGCCTTACTAATAAAAAAGTGCATTATGCATAATTATAACTAAAAAGTCTCTCATTTAATCCAGAAACGTGACAACTTATTGCCAAGGCAATGTGCTCCAGACGGGTTACAGCATTATGATTGCTTTTCCTCATTACTGCATTATGCGCTTAAATTATTTCTAACATCTTTCTAACATATTTTATATAATGTGTACATATATATATATATATATTTATATTTATATATATATATATATATAATATATATATATATATATGTACACACATTTTTCTACATCCAGATGTGGGTAGCTGATCTGCATAAGTTTTGTTGTTAGTGGAAGTTTGTGGAATTGTGCTGAAATGTGCCAAAAAACACTAATCTAAAGAACCAAAACAGCATAAATCAGTGCCACTCATTAAGCCAAATACCATTAGTGCAAATATTTTGGTGACATCCCTGATTTATAACCTGGTTTTCCATTAAATATGTTTATAACCGGACCAGAAGGTAATATTGCTCCTCGTCACTAAAAGCCTCCAGCTCCTGCAGGTTATTGCACCAAAATTTCATCATCTAATTGTTCATATTTCTTCCAGAGCTCCCATTTTTATCAATGTGGTGCAGCAGCGTCTCCCGAGTGAAGACGTGAAGAAATTAGCGTTTTAAAAAGAACCACAAAATCACCTCCTCGTGTGTGGTTAATTACTGCCCGAGAGCTCCACGTCGGCCTGCAGAACCAGACGCGCCTTTGAAGTTTGGGAGACTGTAGTGTGTGTAAATCTGGCCTGTTTTAAAGCTAGAGTCTCAGTAAAGAGTCTCGTTTTCCACCAACCAGCACCAAGCTCTATCGTCACATGACCAGTTTGCACAGTGATTCGGGTTCGGCAGGAGGAAAGCCCAGCTGGGAAACGTTGTCTAATCCTTGCCTGTCACAGATCTCGCCTTCTCAAACGTGGCGCCTGAGTTTTCTGGAGTGTTTTTGCTTCTGCCAGGCCTTTGTCCCAGTTCAGACGTGTTTATGGCAGAGACGAGGCTCAATCTGGAATACAATCTGAGCGGAAAAATGCCAGCGCAGAACAATGCTGAGAGGATGGAGGAGAGCAGCAATTATATCTGATTACACCCCGTCGAAAAACACACATACAGATGCCTGAACACACACCAGCAAAGTACAACAGAAACTTCAAACTCCAGACTACCTCTAATTATCAGTATCTAAGCTCCACTACAAGCTGCTGTTTTAATATAGAAGTTACTACAGTAACCACATCCAAAACTGCTTCACAGTGGACGCTGTGGTCAGGTGTTTGTGATTGGTGCAGAATTGGCAGAAGTCACATATAATTGGCTTAGGATCCTTGCTTCCATCTTGGCTGGGGTGGACTGTATTCTCTGACTCCATCTCACAGCTGCCAAGAGTGTGCTGTGATGCAACAAGCCAATTATATGTGACTTCTTCCAATTCAGCACCAATCACAAACACCTGACCACAGCGTCCCCTAGGGGTGTTGAAATTAATCACATAATCGATGCATTGCGATGCAGACCTGGACAATTCAGCATCGATGCAGTGGCAGACCATAATCGATTATATCAGGATTTTTTCAACCAGCGTCCGCTACCCCCCCGGTGGTCTGCGGCAGCATTGCAGGTGACACATATTCCATTTAGAAAAAAATGTTTTATTTATTTTTCAAAACATTTCCAGATGATTTGGGTGTCTTTATGAATAATGAATTTAATTCAAATTTCTAAAAAGTAGTAGAAAAAAAATACTCCCTACCGCTTAGTCTAAGTGGTGCTACAGAAGCAGTTGAAAACCCCTGGATAATATCATAATGACATTACTTGGTGATTTTCTGGCTGTGTCATAAAAATTCTAGTTAAAAAAAATCTCGGTAGTAACTATGGCTGCCCGATCTGCGTACAATGTGAAGTAATGTCGAAAAATTGTTAGGATGCATTGTGATATCATATCAAATCAAATCATTGACCTGACAATTGTAATTGAATCGAATCGTGAGACCAGTGAAGATTCACACCTCTAGTTTCCACTCACAATCAGAGAGAAAAGAGCAGATATCAGCAGTTTTGTTCCTTGGTTTTGTTATTTTTCTTCAGGCTCTGAGGTTTCAGGCTTGTTTTTGAGTTGATCCCTAAATCTTGGATTCTTACTCTCCACCCCTCTCTCTCTCTCTCTTTCTTCACCCTTTTGTTTCTTTTCTCTCGTTCCGTGAGCTCCTTGGTTCTTGTAGCCTCTCGGTGACTTTGCGGTTGTAACTTCACTTCCCCCTCCAGGAGTGAGAGCGAGGGAGGCAGGATGAAGGGACGAGAGCAAACCACACTAGCTTTCGGGAAGACTGGGTTTGGCTCCCAACATTCCTCTCTCTCTCTCTCTCTCTCTCTCTCTCTCTCTGTGGCTTTACTCCAGCTGCAGATATGTAGATCTCCAAATCTACCTCATTTTCCCTTTTAAGTTTGTGTCTCTGCCGCCTTCCTTTTCTGTCGTACATTCCATTTACCGCTAAAAACTTTGCAAAGCTCATTTGTTTCCGCCATCTTTACACACTACATTACGACGTTTTCCAACTGTTGTTGTTTTTCACTTCAGATTTTAACGTTTAAGCACTAAAGCAGACGTCTAAATTGTAATGCCAAGTTTCCTAATTCAGTGCCTCGTTGTGAACTCCAAATATTATTTAGTTCATTTAGAACTCTGCAGATTTTGGTTTAGTGTGTGTAGCCGAGCACAAAGTGCCGTTTGAGTCGCTTCCAATAACTTGATGTCAACCGCAAAATCTTCCACTGCAGAGAAGAGGGCATATCAGGTCACAGCTCAACAGATTCACAAACACACACACACACGTTAACCTGTATGTTTCAATTCAGACATGTGGAAATGTTTTTCTCAGAGATTCAGTCCAAGGTGAGTAAGGCCAGTTTGGACCTGTAGCTTAAAGTGAAAATGTCTTCGAATTGGGTCAAGTTGAGATTTGTCTGTTCACGCTCCAGGGTTGTCCTGCTCACAACAGCATTGTCTAATATAAACATCATGATTCAATGAGAATAAGTCTCATGAAGCTGTAATTATTTCCTGATTTTCTGGTTTCTTGATTGTTTTATGTGTGATTAGAATTTCAATGCTTTTAAAAGTCATTGCTTCTCAGCTTTTTGGCTAAGATTAAGGATGTTTTCACATATAGTCCTCTTTAAAGGAACCCAACTCGGTCCTCTAGAAGTGGTCCAAAAAGTGGACCAACAGAAAGGGAACTCGGTTCTTTTGATGTTCACACTGTGAGTTCATTTGAAAGGGGACTCGGTTATCTTTCTGGTCCACTTCAGCTCAGATGGGGCCTCAGTCCTTTTTCTGTTCATACTTCATTCTTATGGAGCTCTCAGACCTTTACTGCTTTGCATTCTGGGTAGTTTTCAATTCGAACAAAAACTCTCAAAGCAAACGAGGAGCGCTTTGTGTTCATAAGGCGCAAGTTAAACGAACTGCGCCGCGAACTTAAAGCGAACCGGACTGAGACCACCTCCCGATGTGGTCTCAGTTCGGTTCGTTTCAGAGGGGTCTGAGTTCGTTTGGTGTGTTCACATATACGTAAAAAATGCTGACTAATCGATCTGAGTTCGCTTTGAGGGCTGAAACGGACCAAGTGTGAAAACACCCTGAGTGTAGTGTCTGTTTTTATCAGTTAGGGGTGGTGGTGATCTAGTGGGTAGGGTACTCGCCTCTGGACCTAGAGGTTGTGGGTTCAAATCCTACCTCCAGCACTGCTATCCAGAGGTTGGCCTGTAATGGTTTTTCAGGGCTGATATCGATCCCGATTATTGCTGGTCAACGTGGCTGATAACCGATATTTGGAGCTGATATGCAAAAACGAAAATCTGTCAAAATTTCTCCTCCTCAGAGCTTCATGCTGCACTCGTGTGTGAATGTGGTGTGAGTGACAACAAGGCTTCAGAGTTGATTCCCTACTACTCATGTGACATATAGCCAATCAAAGACTGTTGTGGGCGGGACAATGAGTCGAGACCAAACGGCACAGAGAGCAAAGACGGCGGTGGAGCCACGGTAGTGCACCTTGTAATAACTTAATATCGGTGATGGTCAAAATTAAACGGCAACATGCTTAATATCGGCCTTCGATAATCGACCTGGCCAATAATCGGTCGACTCTTACTACTATCATTGGGTGCCTGAGCAAGACCCTTAACCCCAAGCTGCTCTCAGGGAGTCTGTCCCTGAAATGAATGGAAGTCGCTCTGGATAAGAGTGTCCACTTATTCCTTTAAGTCAAGTTTCTAGTGCAGTGACCATTGAAAACGTTAAAGTGAAAGTGAGTGACTATTTGCCATTGTGAACACACCACAGTACAGCACACAGTGCACCACAACGAAATGTGAGCTCTGCATTTGACCCATCCATGAAGGAGCAGTGGGCAGCTAACATTGGCAGCGCCTGGGGAGCAGTGCTTGGGGACGGTACCTTGCTCATGAGTAGCTCAGTGGTAAATTACCAGACCAGGTTTCGAACCAGCGACCTTCCGATCACGGGGCAAACGCTCAACCTTTACACAACCAACTGGGTAAATGTAGTAAAAAGCATTTTAACTATTTTTAAGTATCATTGGACTAGAAACCTGGTGCCTGAAAACTGTTCAAATGCTTCTTACTGCATTTACTGTTTTCAAATATTATGATGTAACAATAAATTCTCTCTCTCTCTCTCTCTCTCCGTCCCAGCACATGCAGCCGACTCCAACACTTTTGCTTTCTACCATGAGGGACTGCACGGCTGTCTGGGGGTCCGGGACCACGAGCTTTACCTCTCCCGTTCCTGCCATAACGAAACGCAGCAGTGGAAGTGGGTGACTCGAAACCGGCTCTTCAACCTGGGCTCGTCGCTCTGCCTGGGCGTCTCGGTGGGCAACGCCAGCGCTTCGGGCGAGCGCTCTCCGCTGGGCGTGTTCCGCTGCAGCTGGGAGCCGCCTCGCGTGCGCTGGTCGTGGAGCTGCAGCACCGTCCTGGAGAACTTGCGCTTGCACCTGCCCGACCCTAAACCTCCCGCCGCTGACATCGACTCCCCTTCGATCTTAGACCCCCCCGTCAGGCGCGCCATTGGAAGGTCGACGTGGAGAGTCTACGGGGACGACCAGGACCTTTGTGCCAAGACTTACCGTGGTAAGCCAACACCTCTAACAGCAGCTTTCCTAATTCATCTCCCGTCCGAATGTTGGCCAGACCTAAATGGATTACCAGAACTGGAGTGGAGGTTGAAATTTGATGACTTTGCTGTAGTTACGCGCAGAGTGCGAATTACCCCTCCATAATTGGGGGGTGCTGCCTTCATAACAGAACCCCCCCTCAGCCCACCCACCCCCAACTGCTATTTTTGTCTCTTTGGGGGGGTCTGGGTCTTGATGGGGGGGTACAGTACCCCCCGTAATTTGAACCATGGTTACACGCTGCAGCTTATCTGTTCCCATGCACAGTTTGATTAAAACCTCCTCTATCCCTTCGTCACGGGTCAGTTCTACCCGCGGTTACATTTTTGGGGGGATATTTATGGGCCTGTTGACCGTTGTCAACCAAGCAGTGGTTCTGACATATGTACAAAGTGGTAAAGCAATGCCACTGTGCCTTTTTCTTTTAGCCCAGCACCGCACACAGTAGCACGTCGGAGTCACTGCTTTGTTGAGAAAGGCCTGTGTCCACCAAATGCGTTTTTTGCGCTGGCCGCGCCCATTTTAAATACAAATCCTATGAGCTTCAACGTTCAGAGCGCTAAGAAGATGTCGTCGGAGATGTTTTTTTACCGCAGTGCTCTGAGCGCTTCTAGCTGAAATCCGTGCAACTATTAGAATAGCGCTGAGCTCGTCAATGTCACTTTTCTCTTGCTAGCTGAGGGGCAGTTTAGAGGCGTAACGGTTCACAAAAGTCAGGATTTCAGGAGCCGGTCAATAGTCGACAACATCAGAGCATACAATGCACCATAACGAAATGTGACCTCTCGATTTGACCCGTCCGTGGGAAGCATCCGGGGAGCGGTAGCTAAGGGACGACACCTTGCTCACGAGTCCTGAGTACCTAAGTGGTACCTTTACCAATTCCAGACTTTAACCAGTGTCCCTCCAGTTGAAGAGAAACGCTCTAACTGCTACGCTACCTTGACGAACGAGTTGAAAAACTACTCATTTGCTTTGTTGTTACTGAGGTTAATGCTGGGGTTAGTAAAAGCGCAATGGTTAGTGAGTTGACCACTGAGGTAGTTATGAGCAAGCTACCATCCCCAAGCACTGCTCCCCGGGTTCTGCCAAAATGCTGCCCACAGCTGCTTCACGGATGGGTCAAATGCTGAGCTCATGTGTGGTTGTGGTGCACTATGTGCCGTGCTGTGTTCACAAGGACAAATAACCACTCACTTCATGTATACTTTGGATAGCAGTCAGTGGAAGCACCCGATAAAGATTGCATAACATATGCATGCGGTGTGTGTGTGTGTGTGTGTGAGTGATTATCCGAAGTCCGAAGTTAGACAAATATCTCGCCGTGGTGTTAAGTCTGGATTTGTGAAGTCTGATTCATCGTGCTTCCTCTTCTCCCTCCACTCCACTCGCTCCATGCCATTGTGGGACAGCTGTGGTCTGTTTTGGGGTGAACGTGTTTGTTGTGGAGTGTTTTGCGGAGCTGGAGGAGGAGATGGTGCTGCTGTTAGTCACTGCTGGTTTGCGTGTGAGCAGCGTGAAAGCTTTCTGTGCGATTGTAATGGAAGTGTCCTACTTTCCAAGTCACACGTACACACTTTCCCCTCTCGCTGTCTTACACGCTACTGTTTCTCTCTCTCTCTCTCACTGTATCTGTCTCTCTCTTACTCCTCCTCTGTGTTTCTCTCTCTCTCTTCCTTCTGTATATTTCTCCTTCTGTTGTCCCTCTCTTCATCTCTCTCTCTATCTCACTTTATTTTTGTCTTTATCTTTCTCTCTCTCTCCTTCTTCCACTTCTCTCTCGCCCTCTCTCTCTCCCCATTTTCTATATTTCTCCTTCTCTCTCCCTTTTCCTCAGTATTTTTCCTGTTTTTTTCTCTCTCTCTACTGTTTTTCCTCCGTCTGTTTCTCCCTCTCCCTTTTCCTTTCTCCTTTAGTGTTTCTCTCTCTTACAAGCCACTCTCTCTTTCCCTTTTCCTCTGTATTCCCCCCCTCCACCTTCTCCTCTCTCTCTCTCTCTCTCTCTCTCTCTCTCCCCACCTTCTTCTCTCGCTCCACCTCTTCTCTCTCGTTCCACCTTCTCTTTCTCTCTCTCTCTCTCTCTCTCTCTCTCTCGCTCCACCTTTTTTCTTTCTCTCTCTTGTTCAACCCTCTCTCTCTCTCTCTCTCTCTCTTGCTCCACCTTCTTCTTCTCTCTTTCCCTCTTGCTCCACCTTTTTTTCTCTCTCTCTCCCTCTCTCTGTCACTCCACCTTTTCTCTCTCTCGCTCCCTCTCTCTCTCTCGCTCTCTCCATCTTTTTTTCTCTCTCTCTGTCTTGCTCCATCTTCCTCTTTTTCTCTCTTTCTCTCTCTCTTCCCGTCTCTGATTCAGAATGTGACTGCTGCTATGGAGACGGCAGAGTATTTCGTTTGACTGTGGAGATTAACTTCAGTCAGTGTGAAGTAAAAAGGAAGGAAAGGGGGGAGAAAAAGAATGAGAGAGAGACGGGGGGGCGGGGGGAGAAGGGGATTTGTTATGAGCAGTGTTCCAGTGTGACGAGTGCGGTGCTGTTGCTTCATGTTTCCCTGTTCCCTGCACTCACCCCCTGTAATAACGCCAGACTCGTTGTGTTCCCTCACGCCGTCTGTAGTATTTGCACATTTAGCCAAATATCAATAATAAAGATTTTATTTGCTGTGTTGCAACAACGTGGGACGTGTGGGTTTAATACAAACTTGCTCAACGAATGCTGAAGTGCCAGAATCAGGATGCTGTAACCAGGGCCGGCAAAGTGACATTCAGGACCTCTAACAGATGTAATCTCGCCCATGAGAGTTATTACACTCTATTTTTAAAGAAAACAATGGTCATGCAGAGGATTATATCTATTAGAGGTTCTGTATGTCGTAATCCTGAACATGATGTTTATTTCCTTTATTTTTAAAATTCTGTTAATCCATAAATTTTTTGCTAAATAACTATGACAGCCTGGCTAAAAGAGAGAGCGGGAAGGTAGCACAGACATGAGTCTGAATGCAGACAGACAGAATCAGTCAACACAGAAAATAGAATATTTCAGAAATTAGTAGTAAACAAGACAGATAAGAGAAAAAATTGTATATAAACTTCAATAAAAATAACTAATAAATAAGGATTCGTTTCAAACAAATGCAAAAATAAAACACCATAAAACCATAATTAAAATGCTAAAGGTTAAACGCTAAGATGAAGAGATGAGTTTTGTGAAATAAAAGTGCCTTGTAGTTTCTCTTGGCTGTTAATCATAATAATTATTCTCTATGTCGTAATCCTGCACATGATGTTTATTACTTTTGTTTTTAAAATTCTTTTTATACATAATTTTTTTATTCAGTTCCTACTTTCCCCAGTCTGTGTTGATGTGGTGTCCCCTTAAGAACGTACTAGTGCGTGTGTTATCACGTAACTCCCTCCCGTCCAGTATGACACTACATCTGTGTTTTCCCATCAGTTATTTTAAAATCACAAACATATGCCCCTCTCATTAGAAACAATATCCAGCTTTAACAAATGCTTTAGTTGGATATATTTACAGTACAAACCTTGTCACTAAACTATGAGGACGAAAAACAGCCAAAAACCAAACAATTGTTCATTGTTTGCAGTCGAGATAAAATGTTAAATTAATCATGATATTGTTTTGAGGTGATATCCCCCCAGTCCTAATAAATACAGTTCAACCAAAGAGACCATTCCGTTAGAATGACAAACTTTTATTTGGCAATAAAACAAACTGTCTTTAATGTGTACGTGATGAATTTTGGAGGAAGCCCATCGCTTGGTCGTAGGTTCACTCGTCTCTGAAGCCGACAGATCTGGCTGGGAGACCAGGCAGGAAGGCCAAGGAGCCTTCCCCCCGACCAGGATGGGGAGCCGAAGGTGGTGGAGGGGCGGAGGCGGACGAATTCGAGCAGCTGTAATGGCAGAGAAGAAGGGCAGATTTACTGCTTATATACTAATCAGGAGTGTGATTGGACGCGCCGACACCCATTAGGTCTCCTTGTTTGAACTTTCGTATTCACTTACATATATAATACAGTAATCCCAAGTTCCGCTAATGCTGAGTGCTAAAGTAACTACGCCTGGCTAAAAGAGAGAGCTGGAAGGTAGCACAGACATGAATGAGTCTAGTGGTTAGGATGCTCCAGCACCACCACCACCACTACTTCCTCCCTCAGCAAGACCCTTAACGCCAAGTAGCTCCAGGTAAACTGTCTCCCTAATTAGGAGGCGGAAGTCGCTCTGGATAAGAGCATCTGGCATAAATGTAAGGCTGAATGTCAGTATTGATTTGAGGTGATGTCGCCCAGCTCCTGCCGTAACACCAGTCCGGTGTTTTTGTTTTCTCCTCTACAGAGATCTACACCATCCAGGGCAACTCTCACGGCCGGCCCTGCTACTTCCCCTTCCTGTACGACGGACAGTGGTTCCACAGCTGCACGGCCGTGGGCAGGGAGGACGGACATCTTTGGTGTGCCACCACACACGACTACGGCAAAGACGAGCGCTGGGGATTCTGCCCTGTTACGAGTGAGTGTGTTATGCTGGTACAAGCCTGAGCTCACAGCTATTAAAATTCGTGATCTGTAATTGTGAACACAACTCGGCAAATGTGAGATCTGCCTTCGACTAAGGAGTAGTGGACAGCTGGCAGTCTCTGGGAAGTATCCGGGAAGCAGTAGCTTGGGAATGGTACCTTGTCACAAGTACCTCAGTGGTACCTTTACCAGTCCGGGATTTGAACCGGCGACCGATTCACCTCAGTTTACTTGGCGTGTGAGATCCAGTGTTGGGGAAGCGACTTTAAATGATAAATTTTTTAAGCTGCTAGTGATTAAAAGTATTTTGCTTCGATCTTAGCTGAGGTGAGCTCCATCCTCGGTCACCATCTAGCATCTGCTGAAAGAGCGTTTACTGATATAACTGTCTCACTCTGTGTGTCTGTAGGTGCAGATTGTGACACGTTCTGGGACACAGACTCCCTGTTGGATAACTGCTACCAGTTTAATTTCCAGGCGACTTTGTCGTGGAGCGAGGCTCGAACTAGCTGCCAGCAGCAAGGAGCAGAACTGCTGAGCATCACCAAGGTGGAGGAGCAGAGCTACATCAACGGTGAGAGACGGAGAGACGCTGTCCTTTCCCTGTGGAACGCTATCACTGTCAAATTTATACGAGAGAGCACAGATACGCGGTTAAACTCAACAAACCAGACAGGACAAGCGCACAGAAAAATCAAAAAGAGGCAAAAACAGAAGTAGCCTAAGTAGCACATTTTTATATATTTTTTATTGGCATATTATTAAAAAATGTTAAATATTGGACCTAATAGTTGAGCTGATTGAAACAATTACAGACAAATTAGAGTTTCCATTACATGCAGTAAATTGAGTGTGGAGCTGTCAAAAGGTCAAAAAGGTGTTCCATAGCATCACTTCACATATTCCCTTCACATTTCAGGTGACAGTTTCAGTAGCCAGTCGTCTAGGCACTAAAGTGTCTTTTGTGTTTTGCAGGCTTCTTGACTGGCTATAACACGGCTCTGTGGATGGGTCTGAATGATCTGGACGTAAATGGAGGCTGGCAGTGGGCAGACTCCGCCCCTCTCAAGTACCTCAACTGGGAGGCAGGTGAGAGAAGCCACACCCACAACCCCTTGTAACCCACACGCCCCTTTAAGGACTCTCCAGTAGGCCTGGGCAATAAACAAAAATGATTTCAAACCGACTTTCAGAACATAAAAAAAATAATAATAATAATCATCATCATCATCATCATCATCATCATCTTTATTTATATAGCACATTTCATTCATAGAATGCAGCTCAAAGTGCTTTACATAAAAATACATCAGTCAACACAGAAAATAGAATATTAGAATAGAATAGAAATTAGTAGTAAATAAGACAGATAAGAGAAAAAATTGTATATAAACTTTAAAGAAAATCAATAAAAAATAACTAATAAATAAAGATTAGTTTCAAACAAATGCAAAAATAAAACACCTTCCTTCCAAATGCTAAAGGTTAAACGTTAAGATGAGAAGTTTTATGAAATAAAAGTGCCTTGTAGTTTCTTTTGGCTGTTAATCATAATGATTATTTTGATTATTGTTTTTTTTTTTTTTTTAATTCTGTTAATACTTTCCCCAGGGTGTGTTCATGTCCTCTCCCCTAAAAACGTTACACATAGTGTCACATGACTCTGCCCCGTTCAGTCTGTGACTTCACCTGTGGGTTTTTTTTTTCAGTTATTTCAAAATCACAAAGATATGCACTCTTTCATTAGAAAAAAACCCAGCTTTAACAGTTGAGCAGATTTATACACCGTTTACACCAGTACACGCCTTTTCAGTGAACTCTGGGGGCAAAAAAAACATTTAAAAAATCCTAAACATAAAAACAATTGTTCATCAATCATAATCGAATCAGGATATTGATGTGAGGTGATATCTCCCAGCCCTACTCTTCAGCGCACTGATTACTTAACTGATTTGCAAATGACTTTGCGTGTGTTTTGTATTACGTGCTTTGTAGACCAACCAAACCATGAGGAGGATTCTAACTGTGGTGTGATCCGGACGGAGAGCTCGGGCCGCTGGCAGAACCGAGACTGCTCAGTGGCTCTGCCTTACATCTGCAAGAAACGACCCAATGCCACGCTGGACCCTTTTACCACAGGTGTGTGTGTGTGTGTAAGGACACATTAGTCTATATAAATCTAATCTGTCATATCATTATTAAATATTCAGGATGGGCAATCGAAAATATATGCATTATCCATGTTCAGAATCTCTAATCAACATTATCTTGCCCCTGACGGATATTTAGGTTGTTTTGGAGATTCTGTTAATACTTTTCAAAGTTAATTTAGTTAATACTTTGCGAAGTGTGTGCTCATGTACTGTTTCTGAAATACATACTAGTGTGTGTTGTCACATGACTCCTCCTCGTCCAGTTTTACAGTGTAACAGTTAATGTTCAATTAATTGTGATATTGATTTGTGATCATATCGCCCAGCCCTATTTATGTGCATCAAAATCCACAGCTTGTTTCAGCTTAGATCAGGGTTCCTTGTGTGTTTATTACAGACTCGTGGACAGATGATGGTCAGTACCTCTGTGATGTTGGCTGGCAGAACTTCCAGGCTGGCTGCTACAGGCTCAACTCTGACAAGCTGGACTGGAGCTCTGCACAGAGATTCTGTCAGAAGATGGACGCCAGCTTGGTCAGCATTCACACACTGCCAGAGCTGGAGTTTATTACCATGCACCTGAAAAGAGGTACATTTTACGGGTTGACCAATTATCAGCATCAATATTAAATTTTATGGTAATCGCTATGCCATTAATATGAATCTTCATATTATTTTCAAAGCCCTGTGGCGTTTTGGCGCCTGCCCCGGCTTGGTCTCCGCCTTGCGCCCGTACGTTTCCAGGATAGGCTCCGGTCCCCCCGCGACCCCAGTTGGGATTCAGCGGTTTAGATTATGAATGAATGAAAGGCTTATTTTTTTAATGTGCTACTTTGGCCATGTCTGTCTGGCGTCTCCACTCTGTGGTCTAGACAATCTGATTGGTTTGACGTCACCAGTTTAGGATATCAACACTGAAGGTTAAAGGCACTGGAAGTTTGGAATTCTGACACAATCTGGGAGCTAAGAATAAATTTGTGACTCTGCACGGCAAAACCAGTCGCTCATCGCAACAGAGGTTTCCGAGAAAAACAACCGTTTATGTTGCGTGGGTTAAAATTTTGCATTTTTTGTTTTTAGTGTTTTGAAACAGTGGAAGGTCTATACTGTACTGTTGTGAATAAATTTGGCTGAAAAACTTACCTTTCCATCCTAAAAACCTGACTTTCTTGAGGTGAGGAATTCAATTCCAGCAGAATGTTAAAAGTTTCTGTTTTGACCGCTCTACTTCAATATTTACGGTAAATCCACTGGTTGACTAGCGTGAAGATATTTCTCCGGAATCCATCTTCATCTCCCGAGTTCAGTTAACCTAACGCAGGTAGGCTATCCGTGTGGCTGTGAATGCAGCGTAGGCTACCGTAAATACAAACGTAGCCGCGACCGCACCAAGCGTCTGTAGTGCTATGTCGATAGTCAACTTCAAAGGCAGATTGCAGATTTCTCCGTTTCTCACTTGGCGTGACAGGAGAAACCCGACACCTTTGAATATTGATATCTCAGTCATATGTCGTCCGATTCATTCGATATAGGTATCGCTTTGAAGCTTGATTTATGCCCTTTCATGAAAACATAACGTAATTTTGAGAGAAGCGACTGGTTTTGCTATGGAGGGTCACATTTCTTACATTTACAGCATTTAGCAGACACTCTTATCCAGAGCGACTTACATTTTTCCTAATCTAAGGGACAGTTCCCCCGAGAGAAACTTTGGGTTAAGGGTCATGCTCAGGGACCCAGTGTACCAACACGAGCTTGGCCCAGAGGTCAGATTTGAACCCTCAACCTCTTGGTCCAAAGGCGAGTGTCCTACCTCTAGGCCACCAACACAAACAGTTGGTGAATGAGGCCCATTTTGAACAGTTTTCAAAATTAATCATATGCTGAAAGACATTTAAAGCACATGAGTACATTCCAATAGCGTACCTGTAATATTTGCACAATTGCATTGTCATTTTTATGTATATATTTTATTTACATATGTATATTCTATGTGTCTTCTTTGCACTCTGTAAACCTGGAGCCACGTCATCTCATCTCTCTGTATTCTTGTATACAGCTGAAATGACAAAGTTTACTTTTGACTTTGATTTAAAGTAAGCTTGGGATTGGTGTATTTCAGTATTACGCATTAAGTATTTTTACAGGAAACATACTGTATATTGGTGCAAAATATTGTTTATCCTTCAGTGATAAATATCTGCATATGTACACACACATTCTTAGTTCCACATTACCGAAGTGTGTAATCTCAGCCTCTGTCTTTGTCTCTCTCAGATGTAGAAGAGTTGTGGATCGGACTGCACGACACGGCCTCGCAGATGAATTTCGAGTGGACGGATCGCACTCCGGTCATCTTCACCTTCTGGCACCCGTTTGAACCCAACAACTTCCTCAACACTCAGGAGGACTGCGTCACCATGTGGGGTCCCGTGAGTGTCCTGTGCTTTTCATCTCTTTATGTCCAGTGCAGCTTTTACTCCAGATTCCGAAGCCCCTGAACAAACTGTTATACAGGAAACCACAGCCACGGTGTAGTCACACTGTGTACCAGGAGTAACTCTGGATGATAATGCTCAGTAAATGAACCTGGTGCACAAATGTGGAGTGTGAAGTCGGGATGCACTGCTGCGTGTCTGGGATATCATTCCCATACAGAAACAGCTGAATGTGGTATGGGGGTGGGGCGGGGGAGGTGCGGTCACACTGGGCTGTGAAGTCCAGATTCCCAGACAATGATTAAGCCTAAGCCTAGACTATCTTTGAATTTCAGTGGTGAATCTCTATTATATCTGCAGTTTAGTCCAAAACTAGGCTTAATCCATGTTCAGGAAACCAGCCTAAGCGTTAATAGGTTTTTGCACTTGCTACTGCATGTTTACTGTGGTAAAGCTGGTGTAAAGCTGCTTCACAACTGTCTACATTTTCGCCACTAAACGCAGCATTTTAAACTAGGCACTTGGTTCTGTGTGGGCAGCGGTACTGCGGTAAAGTTGTCGTAATGTGCCACATTGGTGTTGTCGCTAGGGTATTGCCCACTTTAAAGTAGTGGCATTGTCCTGCAGCCGAGTGGTCAGCAGTGTGTGTGATGCTTTATGCTGTGCATGCTGTACACTGAGTGTGTGTGTGTGTGTGTGTGTGTGCAGGAAGGCCGCTGGAACGACAGCCCGTGTAACGTCTCTCTTCCCTCCATCTGTAAGAAAGCAGCTCAGAAGACGGATGGCCAGATCAAGGACCACGGCTGCAGACGAGTACCGCATACTTCTCCACCTTCCCTCCCCTCTTCGTACTCCACCACCACCTCATTCTCTCACTTCCCTCTCTCTTCCCCCTCTACCGTTCTTTATTGCCCCGTCTCTCTCTCTCTCTCTCTCTCTCTCCTCGTCCTCCTTCTTTTTACTTCCTTTTGATCTCCTCCTCCTCTTTCCCTCTTTTTTCCGTCTCCTACCTTCCTCCTATTTCTCCTCTTTCGTTCCTGTCACATCCCTTCCTCTCACCCTTACTTACCTCTCCCTTCTCCTCTCCTCCTCCCTTTTCAAATTGCTTCTCTCCCCTTTCTCCACATTCCATCCTCTATCTTTTCCTTTTCTTCTCTCCTACTCCTCTTGCCCCCTCCTCATTCTCCACTCCTCCTCTTCCTCCTCTTTCCCTCTTTCTGCCATCTCCTCCCTTCCTCTTCCTTCCCCTCCTTCTCCTCTTTCTTTCCTGCCACATTCTTTCCTTCTCATCCTTTTAATTACCTCTCCTCTCCTCTTCCTCCTCCTCTTTGCTACCTCTCTCCTCTCCTCCCCCACTTTTCCCCTATTCCTCTCTTCCTCCTCCCACTCACATTCCCTCCTCCATCTTTTCCTTCCCTCTGTCTTACTTTTCCCGCCCCCTCCTCTTCCTTCTCCTCAACTTTCTCTCTCCTCTCCCTTCCCCTTCTCCTCCTTTTGCTTTGCTATCTGCTCCACCTCTTTCCTCCGCTCTCCTTCCTTCCTTCCTCCTTCTCCACTCCTCCTCCTCCATTTTCCCTTCCTTCCCGCTCTCCTATTCCTTCTCCTTTTTCTTCCCTCTCTCTTCTCCTCCCCCTCCGTTTTCTCCCATTATTCCTTCTCTTCCTCCCTCTTTCCTCTCCTTCACATCGTCCTTCTTTGCTTTTCCCCTTCCCTCTCCTCCCTAACCCTCCCTCCTCTCTCTCTCTGTCTCACTCTGTCTCTACCTACATAAAGAGCTCTTTCTTTGCTGCTGTGTCATGCTTCTAAAACTCCAGATGTAGTCTGTCTGCACACGTACTGTAAATACAGCACTCTCTCTCTCTCGCTCTCTCTCTCTCTCTCACACACACACACACACACACACACATAATAACTATATGTAAATAACACTACAGTTATTTGACAGTAATCAAAAGTACCTTTCTTGTGCCTTTTTTAGTTCCTCACATAAAACATGGAGATTTCTGTAAAGTTCCTCACGGTGAACGGTCCTCACGTAGACTCAGTGTCCCCACAAACCATTAAAATAAACCAACCACAGCTGGGGACAGCCAGGTCCCCACAAACACCTACATACATGAACACACACACACACACACACACCTCACCATCCACAAGCCCACACTGCGTAACAGGAGGCTGAAGAGGTCAAGCAACTTACACACACACACACACACACAAACTTGCGCAACATTCCATAGACTCCCATAATGACTAGATGTATATAATTCAACAGCTAACCCTAACCTTAACCTCAGTAACCAAAAGCACATCTTTTACGTCTTTTAATTTCTCAAATAAAACATGAACATTTTCTACAAAGTCATTTCTCCTCATGGGGACCTCTCAAATGTCCCCACAACGCCCCAAAAACAAATAAAAGTGATTTTAGTGGACCAAACGGCCCAAAAAGGTCCCCACAACGCATAAAAACATGGTACACACACACACACACACACAGCTGTGAGTATCTTCATGTGTCTGCTAAACCAATTCCTCTCTCTGGCCTCATTCCTCCTTCTTACTGCCTTTTTTTCTAGTTCACTCACTTCCCCTCCTCCATGCTTTCTTTTCTTTTCTCCCCCTCTCTGTTTTTGTTCTCTTCTTCCCTTTTCTCTCTCTCTTTCTCTACGTCTCTCTCTTTTTTCCTTCTCTCTCCTTTTGTCTCTTTTTTTCTTTCTCTGCTTTTCTGTCTCTTTCCCTTTCTCTCCCTCTCTCTCTATGTGTACTCATTATTTTTCGTTGTTAGTTTGATGTGTCTATTAGTTCAGTGTGAACTATTGTTGTTTGTCCGAGTTGCAATATGATCTCCACCTCGTAAAGCTTGATCCCAATAGCCGTGTTTAAAGGTCATAGGTCAATTCTGTGTCCAGCAAATCACCCAGACTGACCTCTCAATTGAAGTCCAATAAAGACCCTGCAATGTTCACTGCATTGGCCGTTTAAGTAAAATGTGACTGACCGTTTGTTCTCCTGCCTGGGTCTTTGAAAGTAACTCCACTGCTGTGCTGGAGGTCAGCACGGCCATTTGCATGAGCGGTTACTGAGAGGTCAGGCATATGTGTGCCCAGCATTAGGGGGGAAGCAGACCGCAACAAGAGTGAAAGATTTATTCAGTTTTATTAAAACTTAAAACTGTTCTTGTGTGTGTGTGTAAAATCTCTCTTTCTCTCAGGGATGGAAATGGCACAATCCTGCCTGTTTCTTGGTCAGAGAGGAGTCCGTAACCTTCAACGAGGCCAGAAAAATCTGTTCCCGGGCAAATTCAACATTAGCCATCATCAACAATCGGTAAAATATTCACCAACCTGAGCACTACAGTCGTGTTCATGTGGGGGTGTAACGATACATCGATCTACATCGATACCTCAATTCAATGAGCGATGCGTTAATAACGTCAGTCCAAAATGAAAACATTGATCAGACATTATTTATACTGCAACATTACTTTGTATATAACAGGAGGTCTATTTATCTTTCATTTAAATATTGGCTTGAGCTCAGGTATGAAAATGTCAAATAATTTTTCAGCTTCTTTGTGTCAAATCGGCGTCGCTCATATCGATCACTGAGTTCTGAATTGTGTCGAATCAGAATCGTATCGTAGCAGACTTCATGAAATCGGCAGCCACTGAATTGTCCTCCTTTAAATCGCTAGAATAACGTATTGGGATTATATGTGTGATTCACAACCCTAGTTCATATCGACAAGCATGATGATGAGTGCTTATTTCTTCATAATCATAAATACTCTGTGTGTGTGTGTGTGTGTAGGTTTGAGCAGGCGTTTGTGAACAGCTTGGTGTTTGGCCGTTCGGACGATCAGTTCTGGCTCGGTCTGCATGATGACAACAACACTGGCCTTTTCCATTGGATCACTGGAGCAGAGCTGACGTACACCAACTGGAACCGCGACCAGCCAGGTACACACACACGCGCACGCGCACACACACACACACACACTATGTATTGCTATCTTTGTGAGGTCCTTCCATAGACTCCCATAATGACTAAAGTATATAATTTTACACCTACACCTAATCCTAACCTTAACCTCAGTAACCAAAAGCACATCTTTTCCCTCTTTTAGTTTCTCAAATAAAACAAGCACATTTTCTATAAAGTCATTTTTCCTCATGGGGACCTCTCAAATGTCCCCACAAAGCCCCAAAAAACATATAGAAGTGATTTTAGGAGACAAAAAGGTCCCCACAATGCGATAAATACATGAACACATACACACACACACACTCACACGTTCACTCTATAACTGCATGAACACCCACTCTCACACACACACACACACACAATGCACTTTTCTTACAACTCCACATTAATACACTCGAGGAATATAAAAGTAGTTGAAATGACTGCCAGCATCACCGTTCTCTCGAATGAGCAATGCTGACTGCAGATCGCGTCAGTGCTCCAGAGCATAATGGGAAAATCTGATCAACCGGTTTGCTGTCCTGCTCATAGACAATAAAAGGGAAATTTCCCAAAAATGCAGAATACTCACAGAGATCTGAGTCTGGAGAGCTTGGATTTGGCAGAAAACCCTGTGAATGCTGAGTACTGAGAACTTGAATCAAATGTAACTTGACATCTTTTGGGCGTCTTGAAGATGTTTCACCTTTCATCCAAAAGCTTTTCCAGTTCAGTTCACTTTTTCAGAAATGACGAAGCCTTTTGGATGACCAGTTAATAATAAAAAATAAGTCCAGTTACCATCATTACAAGCTCTTAACAGTGCCACGTCCTGGACGACTGAATGCTGAAATTATGCCCTTCATACGCCTTCATACGGTACACAGTTTTGTTAGGTCAAACTTACATTTGCACTGGCACAGTGCTTAGCGCTGCCGCCTCACAGCAAGAACGTTGTGGGTTCGTGTGGGTTTTCTCCGGGTGCTCCGGTTTCCTCCCACAGTCCCAAAGCGTGCACTGTAGATTGATTGGTGACTCTAAATTGCTCCCCGTAACTGTGAATGTGAGTGTGTGTGTGTGCGAATGTGTTTGCCCCTCGGTTTGTCGACGCTCGCCCATCTCACGTCCATAGTCCCGGGATAGACTCCGGTTCCCGCAACCCTGATTGGGATTAAGTGGATGAATGAATTGAATGTTGCGCCGCCACGGCACATGGAAACAAGCAGAATGAAGCAGATAAAGAGTGTAAACTCAAGTATAACATAGAACGTTAGAATGTGGTTAATCCAACCTTTAGAATGGGAATAGAAAGTCATTATATTGGGCTATTCCAGCGCTGGTGGAAGGAGGCTGTGTTGCCATGGCGACGGGTCACGCCACAGGCCTGTGGGAGGTGCAGGAGTGTGCTACGGCCCGCGCCAAATACATCTGCAGACAGGACGTGGACTCCTCCTCCTCTCCTTGGCCAGACCCCCCCAAACCCCGACCCACTCCCCCACTCACCGGGACCTGTCCCTCCAGCTGGAAGAGCTCCGCCACGCTGCGACACTGCTACAAGGTGTGTGTGTGTGTGTGTGTGTGTGTTGTTCGCTTATTCAGGATACTTTACATAGCATATACAGTACACACTCTGCAAAAAGGTTGAAACTTTGTGTGTATGTCTCTGTGTGCCTCAAGATTCAAGACTCTCAGTTTGTCCTGTTTTTGTCTTAATTAACTCTGCATCTTATAAAAAACAGCAGGTGGTAGTGTAACGGTCAGGGAGTCGGCCCCGTGATTTGACGGGTTTGTCCGGTTCAAGTCCCAGACTGCTGAAGGTTTTGTTGAATGATGTGTGTGTGTGTTGTGACTGCTGCCCTCTGTAGGTTTTCCATGCTGGGGATTTGGAGAAGAAGCTGACCTGGATCCAGGCTCACATGTTTTGTCGTAAACATGGCGCTGAGCTGGTCAGTTTCGAGAACCCAGAGGAGGAGGCCTTCGTCTTCAAGGTGCTGCACGAGGCCTTCGGGTGAGTGATGATTTGCATCCTCTTCTCCCCACTCTCAGCAGTTTGGTTTCTGAGTAGTTATTGTTATTTGGCTCTACATGTGTAGAATCTGCGACCGTAAACGTTCTCAAGTGTGTGTCTGTGATTGGTTGAGCGCTGACGTGTGCCTGTCTGTGATTGGTTGGATGTGCAGGGAGGAGGAGCATGAGCAGCAGTGGCTTTGGATTGGTTTGTCCCGAAGGAGCAGCGAGAGCTGGACGTGGAGCGATGGATCAGCTGTACGAGAAAACAAACACACACACATAAACACACACACTCACACTCATTCACTCACATATTTACAGACTCATACACTGACATAAATGCTCAAATGTGACCCTCCACAGCAAAACCGCAACGGTGGTTTCAGAGAAAAACGAGCGTTTATGTTGCGTGGGGTAAAATTTGGGATTTTTGTTTTTAGTGTTTTGAAACAGTGGAAGGTCTATACTGTTGTGTTGTCAATAAATTTGGCTGAAAAACTTCCCCTTCCCATCCTAAAAACGTGACTTTCTTGAAGTGAGGAATTCAATTCCAGCAGAATGTTAAAAGTTTCTGTTTTGACCGCTCTACTTCAATATTTACGGTAAATCCACTGGTTGACTAGCGTGAAGATATTTCTCCGGAATCCATCTCCATCTCCCGAGTTCAGTTAACCTAACGCAGGTAGGCTATCCGTGTGACTGTGAATGCAGAGTACGCTACCGTAAATTCAAACGTAGCCGCGACCGCACCAAGCGCCTGTGAGTGCTACGTCGATTGTCAACTTCAAAGGCAGATTTCTCCGTTTCTCACTTGGCGTGACAGGAGAAACCCGACTCATTTGAATGTTGATATCTCAGTCATATGTCGCCCGATTCATTCGATATAGGTATCGTTTTTAAGCTTGATTTATGCCCTTTCACGAGGACACAATAACTCAATTTTGAAAATTTGCGACAAGTGACTGGTTTTGCCGTGGAGGGTCACAAATACTCATACATACACATACTAAACCATATACTCACTCATTCACACACACAGACAACTTTCTCATGCAATTACTTCCCAATAATCAATGCCAAAGAAAGAATTTGATTAGAATTTGGGAAATCTCTGTCTCTCAGGTGTCGTATCAGAATTTCGTCCGGGGTCCGTACAGTTCTGCTCGCTGCGGTGCTGCTAATCCCTCTGATATGAACTGGGTGAAGGCAGAATGTGACTCTGACCTGGACTGGATTTGCAAAATACCAAAAGGTAAACTCGAAACTAAAACATACACACTTACACACACTCACTCACACATACTTACCACTTTAATCTAATCTAAACCTTTCCGTTTTCTGCTTTCAGGGAAAAGTGAACTGGAGCCTGAGACTGACGAGGGTCTGTAACTCTTTTGTTAGTGTTCGTGATCTGTATGGGGGTGTGTGTTGTACTGTGTACACGTCTTTATGCTCGTGTGTTTGCGCATGGAGATTTGTCTAAACTAGGGCCGGGAATTGATAAGATTTTATCAATATCAATGTCACTGTCAATTCCGCCTATCAATCCAATTCCTTATCAATTCTCTTATCCATTCCTGAGTAGCTTTTGAGTCTGAAAAAAGTGCTTCTACACGGTCTTCTGCACCAAAAGCGACCATTTTATTTGACATCATCAAAATGATGTCTGCACAAGTCTGTGAACATCAACATATGTGACCCGATCTGCCGTAATGAGTCGGAAGTCGGCGTTCTATTTATTTAGATACGGGCCGATTATGTTGACAAACATCAAAAATATCGATTTTTCTTTTTTGGTCTTATATGAAAGAAAAGGTCTTCAAAGTTAATCTGGTCTCCACAGAAAAAAGACCCATATTTTTCTGATGTTTTTCAACATAATTGGCCCGTATCTAAATAAATACAACGCCGACTTCCGACTCATTACGGCAGATCGGGTCACATGTTCATATTCAGAGTTTTTATTATGCACAGACATTCTATGGCTTAGTGCTATGAAGAACAAGTGCCAGGTGGAAACATGTCTTTATCCATTTGGAATCAATCTGGATATAGAATAAAATGATTCACTGATTCATTCGTTCATTATCCGAACCGCGCAAGCGCCACAGGGGTCGCCTATCCCGGGAACTTACGAGCACAAGGAACGAGCGTAAGGAACAACCCTTACAGGGTCAGTTTAGAGTTGTCAATTAATGCCTTGAGCCAGATCGCTCCCGGGGGCAGAACGGGAAGGCTTTAAATAGTCGGTAAACGTAAACAAACACATGCATGCAGCGCATCAACGCCATCGATAGAATCTCGTCTAAAAATCTCAAAGTCCACCCAAACGTACTGTAACACAATTCCAACACCAAACACATCAATAAGCAAAGAACAAAAACGCTGCGTAGGTCTACGTGGAAGAAATCCAGCTGTAAAATCTATACTTCTATGGCTAACCATGCGTACCGTATATCATATGAAAGCCGTGATGCCACAGATTACGCAGGTAATATGTTTTTTTGGCGAACATGATTTTTTTTTTCATGTTCTGCTGTGTTGCATCTTCCTTTATTCTGACCCCCACAGTAATCTCACAATTGTTACCTTTATAATGATACCAAAAGCATAAAAATAGACATTGTGGTCGCTGAGATATACATTTATTTTGGCTATCTTTTTTAGAGCAAAAATCTGTAAAACAGTCTCAGGGCTTAGCAGGTTAACCTATATTGCATGCTTTTGGACTGGGGGAGGAAACTGGAGCACCTGGAGGAAACCCTCGAGAACACGGGGAGAGAATACAAACTCCACACAGAAAGGCCCCATGGCCGACCCGGGGATGAAGGTCACGTCGCAGAGAGTGTGACGTAATGTACCATGACGCAAAACTTAGGGTATGGCAGAAAACACTGTGAGATAATCGTTAAGAAGAATCGATAACGTCGGAGGTGTACAAGTCCGATGGAATTGATCAGTTCCTGAGTCGGAACCGGTTTTCGATTCCCATCCCTAGTCTAAACGTCCCACTTGTGTATTTTAGATCAGTTTTTTGCAAGTTCTCATGTTGTGTGAAGATGTGGGTGAAAAAGCCAGGTGAAAATATTAGTATGTGAAGGTGTCCGACATCTGACTCTGTGTGTGTGTGTGTTTGTGTGTAGAGACTGACGCCAAGTGGGTGGAGTTTGATGAGGCCCAGTACAAGTTGTCTGAGCATCGCTCCACATGGGAACAAGCACAGAGGATCTGCACCTGGTCTGGCGCTTCACTCGCCTCCATACACTCCGTCAAGGAGAACTTGTTTCTGGCCCGGACCGTGCGCAAGGTGTGTGTTACGGTACATCGTGATGTGTGTGTGCAGAGATGGAAAAAAATACATCATTTTGATCCTATAAATGTATCAAAAACTAATATAAAACTACATTAACCACAAAGGCTATCAAAGTAAACTACAATATTTGGTGTTAAAATACATTTTACAAATTACAGTTTGTGTATAATCTAGATTTCTAAGCCTATTTTAATTGGGAGGCAGTATAATTAAAATGCAATAATTCTGAACAGTAAAATAATTTCACACTAATTACATCACTCTTATGAATCTGCTCAAATTACAAAGTACTATTTTAGATTTAAAATATTCAAGTTGCATTAAATATATGTAGTAAGAATCCCTGTTTTGTAGACATGTCTATACTCAACTCAACACACACTCACAGATACGACGTTTAATACATGTAATAACACATCACACACCGCACACCCAGCAGAGTTGTTTTTTTTTTTAAAGTCGTAAATGTGAATATATACGTATATGATATATATGTGTGTGTGTGTGCGTGTGTGTGTGTGATGTTGAGAGTAGATGTCCAGGATAGACACTGACCTGTGGTGGACAGGCCTGCACACGTTTGAGAATGATGGGAGATTCCGCTGGTCTGATCACTCTGTGCTTAACTATGTGTCCTGGGCTCCTGGACAACCTCGACCCTACACTAGAGACCGCAAGTGCGTCCACATGTCAGGATCTAAAGGTCTGTCACTTTATACATATACTGTGTATATATATATATATAGAGAGAGAGAAATTATATATATATATAGTTTCTCCTTCAAAATCCCTCTCTATCTTTTTTATCTTTATTTCTCTCTGTCTCTTAAATTTTTCTTCTCTATCTAGTACTTTGTCTTCTCTGTTTCTTTTCTCTGTATCTCAGCTTTTTTCTCTCTAATTTCTTGTCTTCTCTGTTTCTCTCTCTCTTAATCTCTCGTGTTGTCTCTGTCTCTCTCGCCATCTCTCTAGATCTTCCTCCTCTATGTGGTTCTTTGGCTCTTTTCTCTCCCTCTCTTTCTCTAGTTTTCTCCATATTTTTTTCCCCAGACCCGTTTGTCTGTCTCTTTATCTCTCTCTTTCTCACACATATGTGACCCTCCACGGCAAAACCAGTCGCTTGTCGCAACGGAGGTTTCGGAGAAAAACGAGCGTTTATGTTGCGTGGGGTAAAATTTTGGATTTTTTGTTTTTACTGTTTTGAAAGTGGGAGGTCTATACTGTACTGTCGTGAATAAATTTCGCTGAAAAACTTACCCTTTACATCCTAAAAACGTTACTTTCTTGAGGTGAGGAATTCAATTCCAGCAGAATGTTAAAAGTTTC
Organism: Distichodus sexfasciatus; assembly: GCA_032718565.1. Classification (NCBI taxonomy): domain Eukaryota; kingdom Metazoa; phylum Chordata; class Actinopteri; order Characiformes; family Distichodontidae; genus Distichodus; species Distichodus sexfasciatus. The sequence goes on from JAVGVS010000045.1 coordinate 1,863,310, forward strand.
TGTTTTGACCGCTCTACTTCAATATTTACGGTAAATCTTGACTAAGCGTGAAGATATTTCTCCGGAATCCATCTTCGTCTCCCGAGTTCAGATTAACCCTACTTAATTGCGGCTATCGGGTAACATGAATGCAGCGTAGGCTACGTAAATACAAGCGTATGCATTGACCGCTGGCGTCTGTGAGTGCTCGTCGATAGTCATTCAAGCGGAATTTCTCTGTTTCACTTGGCGTGACAGGAAGCAGCTCCTTTGAATGTTGATATCTCAGTCATATGTAAATCCGTTCATTACGATATAGGTGTCGTTTTGAAGCTTTGATTTATGCCCTTTCATGAAAACATAACTCAATTTTGAAAATTTGCGACAAGCGACTGGTTTTGCCGTGTAGAGTCACATATGAGTTTAAATCAAAGTAAAATGATTTATAATCTATGTACCAAATATATAGAGAGTCTTGAAGCCCCGTCTCCTCTTCCCTATCTCCCCGTCTCTCAGGAGAATGGAGGGATCACAAGTGTCACCTGGATTTGCCGTACATCTGCAAGAGGGTGAATGTGACGGGAACACCCCACCCCGACTACCCCACTGGAGCCCGCTGGCTGTCCCTCCGGCTGGACCCCCTTCTCACGCAGGGTAAAAAAGGGGAATATTTTGGGCAGTTAATAGTGTATCAGGCCGAGTCCCGGACCAGTAAGGTACCACGAAATACTGATGAGCAAAGCACATCCCAAACCTACTGCATTTGCCCACTGCTCCTTCACAGATGGGTCAAATGCTGAGGTCGCATTTCATGAAGGTCAATTATGAGCTGTGCTGTGTTCACATTTGTCAACCAGTGGCTTTTGCGACCATGTGGCTGTATCTGAGTAAAAGCGGGACATTATAACGATTCTTAATCATTTTAAATTGCAAAAGCAGGTAATTTTTGTTGAATTTGGCCATAAATTGACATTTTATCGTTCACTATTACAATTGTTAATAGGAAAATATTGTTGTTTGTGAGAAGGTGTAATTGGGTATTACAATAATCACTTTGTTGGTACCGTGCAAGCACTATTCTGGGTCCTTGCTTGCAACTGCTCCTTCACGGATGGGTCAAATGTAGGCCCACATTTTGTTGTATTTGCACAAATAATCACACTTTCCCTTTCAAAGCTAGCATCCTCAAATATCGGGATAATCTGGTGTTGCTGGTTTGTGGTGGATTTCATGTGCTGATAGTGTTACAAAGACGTTTGGGCAAGAAGAACACGGGACCGTCACCTGGTCTGCTGCCCGGCTGATGTGCCAACGTCAAGGGGCAAAACTCGCCGCTGTGTCCAGCCACGTTGAGCAAGGTACACACTCGCAAATACATACAAACTAATGCGCACAAAATGAACTAACAAGAATTGAAGATGTTGTCAGTGTCTTCTCCATACTGCCCACACCCTCTTTCTGTTCTGTAGAACTAACAATATTGAAATTCTATTTGAGAGTTTTTACAGGGTTGTGTGAAGAATTTACGTCTCGTTTCTGTGCGTGGTCTAAAGCATGCCTGAGGTGTGGAATCTGCGAGTTTACGCCGGGGTGTGGCGTTTGAGCCTGGAGCAGAATCAGCTTGCTTGGTTTCTATTCCAAGTATGGTTTTCAATAAACAGAATGTGTCCCAGAACTCACCCTGTGGAACCCCAGAGCAGGGGTTGGCCAAAAACTAGTGAAACTAGTAGAAATGCACATCCATTTAAACTCATATATTCTTATTCTCTACACATTCCATTCTCTCGTTTCGCCTTTTCTTTACTTTTCACTCCCTCCGCAGCCTTCCTGGTGACGCTTCTGCCCAACGCCAGTCTCCACCTGTGGGTGGGGCTCACGTCTGATGCCGACGGTAACTTCAACTGGGAGGAGCCCGGGCTGCTGAGCTTCTGCTGGGCTTTGGCTCCGTGGACAGTGGACTCCTTAAAACCGGTACTGGAAATGCATTTATCGATTCCCCCAAAATTCTGACCGTTTCTATCCATTCATTTACTGTTTACTAGGGTTTCCTGCTGTCGATTGCTGGGTATGTCAAATCACATTTAAGGTGAATAGACTTCCTGTTCAGGTGATGTTTGATGTTTTCTGTTTTGGATTGATGCTGCTTTCGTGACCATCGAATCAATGTATTGCTGCTGCATCGTTACAGCCCTACTGTTTATCGATTTGTAATTTTACATCGCAGATCTTTTTCATTCCTTATAAATATTAAATATGTATTTATAGCTACTTTTCTGATGTCTCCCTCTGCCTGCTTTGGTGTGGTTGTGTTGTGTTTATCAGAACTGCGTGGTGCTCCTAAACAGCATTCCACACAGAACTACAGGAATGTAGGCGTCGAAGCTGTGAGGAGAGAAGCCTTTCGTCTGCATGAAAACTAAAAGGTGCATCTCTAATTTATCTACTAATACAGATTCGAGCCAAGCCGATGAATCCGGACATTGGTATAAACCAGCGTTTCCCAATCCGGGTCCTCGCGGAACACCGCTCTGCACAGATTAGAGCTTTCGACCAACAGCACAGCTGATACTGCCTGTCGGCTGATGCTTAGCGTGGGACCAGCCTTGGCACGACGAGGTGCAGGAAGCTTCACGGAAAATGTGCAGAGCGGTAGAGCTGGGATTGGGAAACTATGGTCTCGCTTCCTGTGTTGGTGACCACAAGATTAGGGGTACGAATTCTGCGAGTTCCTTAAAAATAACCCGACTGGACCCTGACTAGAACGGGAAACCCAAATCACTTCAGGTTGACTGTCCCTGTAATTAGGGAAATGTCTCTGGATGTTCTCATTTGTGACTGCTAAATGAGAAGTAATTCCTCGTCAATGTGATGGCTGTTGTGTGGTTTCTCCACTGGAGGGCGCACTGAAACTCACGTAGCGCAGTATATTAGTTTTGACAACATTGTGTTTCATGTTGACTCTGTACCTTGGCCCATAACTTGGTGGGTTTTTTCCAGACCGTTCTATCCCCCCCGGTGTGGAACTCCTGCCCCATGGGCCTAAGGGGCGGTACCACGTCTTAAGCGTTTGGCGGACTGGGAGGGCACTGCAGGTGTGAGTCGCTCAGCGGCCGTTGGCGTCGTCTGAATCCTACAACAACCGCTTACCTCACACTGCTGCTCAACCGCCCCATAAGCCGCCTGGATGGGCTGCTGGCGGCAGGTGGTCGTGTGTGTGTGTGTAAATGTCATGCTCAGTGTTTAAATGTCGCGCCAAGTGTGCAAATGCCGTGTCTACGTTTTAGGGGCGGAGCTACAGATGGTTAGGGGAGGAGGAGGTGACGTTCAGTGATTGGCGGGATGAAGAGCCCCATCAGATGGTCGGCTGCGGTCATGGTCGCGGCCAGTGGGCGTGTCTTCCTGTATGGCCAGTTGAACCTGGCCATTTAATGAAATTAATCCAGGTAATGTGAGGTTTTAGATGATAGTGACGTTGATAATGATGTTGATTTATTGGCGTCTTGGGATAAGCTACTTTTAAGCGGCAGCTTTTCAGGCTTCTTTCCTTAATTACTTGCAATTAATGACTTATCTAGGCTCCACTACAAGCTCCTGTTTTAACGTTGTAGTTACTGCTCTAAGCTACAGAGAAAAAAGTATATAACTACATCCAAGCTATTTCGGCGCAGCCAGAGATTTTTGCTTCCATCTTCGTCAAGGCGGACTCCATCCTCGACTCATTTAGCAGCTACTAAGAACTCACTGTTACGCAACAAGCATGTGCCACTCAGGCACGGAAACCAATCAATAGCCACTTCTACGAACTTAACACCAATCACAAACGTGCTAGTTGAAAATACCTGAGAATTTTTTTAACAATATAGTAGGGGTGGACGATTCAGAAAATTCGATTCGATTCGGATTGTTTGCCGGCGATTTGATTCATAGACGATTCACGATTCAGTACATAGGTGGCGTTGTTTCCAGACTGCTCTTTTGAGTTACTTTTTCATTTTTTTGTGAATCAGCGATAAAATCACGCCAGAATTCAATGTAGTTTACTAAATGTCTATCTGGGCATCTATAGGATTGGCGAACTGAACTTCATATTCGAGGAAAAAGTAAACTAGTGACATTATGTTAGTTGAAAAATATGAATGGAATGCATGAATGGGATTTTTGGACCGACAGAAGAAAAATTGTGATTGATTCGATTTTTTGCACATTCACAATACTGTTTTGATACTTTTCTGTCACTATTTATACAAAAGTAGTTACTTTTACAGCTACAGCTTTTTAAGTAGCTTCACTACTGATAAACTACTGAAAATGTTGCTGAGTTAGTAGCGTTGCTGTGTATTTAGCTCCTCCTCCTGCTTTCCCCTGCATAGTATGTCGTTTAGTGTTTAACAACTGTGAAATGTTTTTCACCGTCAGAGCGGACAGTAGAGCATCGCTGGGTTTATCCAGGTCACTGCCTGCAGTCTGTAGGAGACTGGGCCTGGATTCCATTCAGAAACTACTGTTACGCTTTCAACCTCAATCAGCTGCGACTGCAGCAGGAGGCCATAGAAACTTGCAAAAAAGGTAACGTACAAACACCCACATATCCGTACGTACACACCCTGCTCTTACTGACTTTACACTACACAAATTCATTACATTATACAGTCTGAACTAGCGGAGCACGTCACAATTACTGGCAGCTCTGTGCAGATTTTATCTCCACTTTTAAGACTGTTACACTACATGACCAAGGAGTTTACCGTAAAGCCAGACTGATATGTGGGGGTGCGTTGATATTATTATCTGATGGGTTAGTTTCAGATAAATTGGTATCAGTGGCGATTTAAGTTACGAGTGTTGTCATTGCATTGTTTTGTCACTAGATGGCACACTTAGACTTTAACTTTTTATTACATATTTTTTGCATATTATATGTGACTCTTGTTTATCAAAACTTTAACATATATTGTTGTACTTTTGTTTCAAGTTTCTTTTTTAACGATATTATGTAATGTTCCCTTGATGACAAGCAAATCTCTTTTTAGTCTTTCTGGAGCGAAAGTGATTATATGATAAATGAGTCAGTGGCTGGTGGTTAGTGGTTAGGATGATTTGTCTGCGGATAAGAGGCCTTTTAGGCGGTTTGATGTCATAACAGTTTGGGAGTTGGCGCCGTGATTGGAAGGTCGCTGGTTCAATTCCCGGCCCGGTAAAATTTTTAATTACTCAAAAACGCAGTACCATCCCCGCTTGTGATCGCGGGCGTGCCGTCTGCCCCCCCTGCTCCTTCACGGATGGGTCAAATGCGAAGGTCACATTTGGTTGTGGTGCATAGTGTGGTGTGTTGTGTTCACAAAGACAAATAATCGCTCATTTGCTAAGAGGTCTTCGGTTACCTCCATCACTACCACCACTGGACCCTAGACACTGACCCATAACCCCCAGGTTGCTGGGGAGACTAAGGAGTGGGAATGAGAGCTGCTCTGGATAAGAGCTTCTGATGAAATTCTTAAAACTCAAAAATAGGTCTGACTGTAGTGTACATTAGCAGACGGTCCGTAAAGTTGAACATTTCATCACTTAGGACTCAATCTGGTGATGTTAGACTGTAGCTCTTTTAGCACTGTGTCGCCGTTTTAAGCCAAACATGGTGCAATGCTTGATGCTCTTACTGTAAATATCTCGTTTCATCTGTTTGTGTGTGTGTGTGTGTGTATGTGTGTGTGTGTGTGTCCAGGTAGGAGCAGAGCTGTTGTCTGTGCTGGATGAGAATGAGAACAGCTTCGTATGGGAACACCTTCAGAGCTACCAGGAGCAAGCAGCAGGGGCCTGGCTGGGCATGACCTTTAACCCCAGAGGTAGGGACATGTTTGACCCCTAATGCCTTCTTCACACTACACCATTCTGACAGAGGGGGTGGAACACTATACGGGACACTACACAAGCTGAAGCTTGAGTTAGAGTAACTGGACTTGTTTGAGGAGGTCCAGTCGATGACCGTTTGATCTTGTCTTTGTAGGAGTTCACACAAAACAGCTACAAATGTAGTCTTTACAGCAAAGCCTGACCTTCACCACGACGCTAATATCCATCACTAGAGGAAAAGAGGATATACAGACTGCAGCTAGGAAGAACTTCTTAGAACATTTCACATATTAATCTGTGTGTGTGTGTGTGTGTGTATAGGAGGCAGTCTGCAGTGGCAGGACAGCACGCTGGTGGAGTACAGTAACTGGGAGCAGCAGGACGCTAATCTCAGCATGCTCTCACCTAACAGCTGCTTCTGGTTGAAGACCGACACTGGCCTCTGGAGACCCGGATCCTGCAAAAACTGCACACAGGGTCATCTGCAAGCGACACGGTGAAACACAACACCTGCGCTCACACTTTGTGAGCTACGTCCGTTGACTCCCATAATGACTAGATGTAAACAACACTACAGTCAGCTACACAGAACCCTAAACTTAACCACAGTGGACATGGACAAAAACATAGACAAGTCATTTCTCCTCATGGGGACTGGTCATCACAAACCACAATGTCCCCACAAAGCCATAACAAATGGACAAATGTGACTCCGCACGGCAAAACCAGTCGCTTATGTAGCAGGGTTCCGAGAAAACTAAGCGTTTATGTTGCGTGGGGAATAAAATTTAGGTTTTGTTTTAGTGTTTTTAAAACAGTGGAGGTCTATACTGTACTGTTGTGAATAAATTTGGCTGAAAAAACTTACCCCTTTCCATCCTAAAAACCTGACTTCTTGAGGTAGAGAATTCAATTCCAGAATGTTAAAAGTTTCTGTTTTGACACGCTCTACTCAGCTACGGTAAATCCACTAAGCTAGCGTGAAATTTCCTCCGGAATCACATCTCCGTCTCCGAGTTCAGTTAACTGCGCAGGTAGGCTATCCGTGTGGCTGTAGATGGCGGCGTGGGCTACTGTAAATGCAAGCGTAGCGCGGCCGCTGGCGTCTGTAGGTGCTACAGCGATAGTCAACTTCAAAAGGCAAGATTTCTCCGTTTCTCACTTGGCGTGACAGGAGAAAGCAACTCACTGATATATATATATATATCATGTTGATATCTCAGTCATATGTCGTCCGATTCATTCGATATAGATAGCGTTTTGAAGCTTGATTTATGCCCTTTCATGAAAACACTATGCTCAATTTTGAAAATTTGCAACAAGCGACTGGTTTTTTGCCGTGGAGGTTCATAAATCATAGTTTTTCCTGTGTTTTAGGGGACAGTCAGGTAAATACAAAGACACACACACACTTAAGCCACTCGTTGGTAACATTTAATTTCTACCCAGACAGAGTTATAAAGCTAGTTATAGAAATAAACAAAGTAAACATAGAGGAAATATGAATAATATAATATATATGCACATGTACACTCACTGTCTATAGATATATAGTACACAGTAGATATTAGAGGTGTAACCCTTCATTGGTCTCACGATTCGATTCAATTCCGATGATTAGGTCTTCGATTTGTAGATATCTCCATGCATCTCATCAATTTTTCTACATTACTTCACATTGCATGAATCAGGCAGTCATAGATTTACTACCCAGGATGTTCTTTTAACTGGGTGCATGCCATAGCGGAAAACCACTAACAGCGTCTTTATGATATAATTCAGGGGTTTTCAGCTGATTCCGTCCCAGGGACCACCACTCAGACTACATTGTTATTTTTTACTGTATTTTTTACTGATATTTGCATTAAATTCATTGTTCATAAAGATACCCACATCATCTGGAAAAGTTTTGAAAATTAAAAAAAAAAAAAAACGATTTCAGTAGTGAAACTGGATTGCGTCACAGACCACCTCGTCAAAAGAATAAGCCGTCTTAGGAAGTAATGCATTAATTTTCAAACACCTAGTCCTTAGTATAACCTATAAGAATATTTTCTGTATTTATTTTTGTTCTTACTGTAAGATTCTTAACTATTTTTCACAGTCTTTGGATGGATTCAGGGCACAATCCACTACATATTTATTAACTTGTATAATTAATTTTGTGGAGAGAAAATGCATTTTCTCCATTTTTTCTTATTTAACCCATCAAACAAACAAACAAATAAACAAAATAAATAAATAAATGTGGATTTATAGAACCGTTACGGCTCTCTTTCTCACACACACGCACCGATTGTTTGTCTCAGTCTGTTATTCATTTTATTCCACCCTTTATTCCCACAGGACTGGGTTCTTCAGACATGACCAGTAAGTTCTCCTCCTCCTCCTCCTCCCACTAAACAAAAACAATAATAAATACGTTCACACCTTTATAACGTTTAATGACCCTGACCCCATCTGCTCGGTGTTCTGACTGCGTGTCGCGTGTCGATTTGCGTTCAGGCGGCGGCGTTAACCTTGCTGCCGTGATCCTGGTGCTGGGCGTGTTGGTGCTGGCGCTGGCAGAAGCCAGGCCCACCTGTACCCGGGCGGGCTCGGGCTCGGCCCGGGTCCCCTCTGAGGAAGCGCTACTTGCGCACCAGCTCCGCCCTTCCGAGGCGGAAAAAACATCCTGGTTTCGATGGAGCTCAACGAGCAAGAATAATGGAGGAGGAGGAGGAGGAGGAGGAAAGACAGCGAGCTGCTGTCGAGACCTGACCAAGCGGAATCTCTTTTTGTGTTTTTGTGTTTTGTTGTTTGATTTTTCGATGTAGAACCAGTCAAAAAAGCTGTGGAGGCGCAGCAAGATGTCCAAATGAACAGGGGTGGAACTCCACCGGAGTCCTACCTTTTACACACATTCACTTAGCTGTAGATGGCACCAAACAAATGAAATTCGCACATCTTTCTCTTTATTCTCCACGTTGTAGACGTGCTGTTTATAACCGCTTTCTACTTCTTCTGTTACCATGATGTAGGTGCTTCATTCCGTATGACTAAAAACTTAGTAATGGCCTGTGTCCACCAAGCACGTTTTTTTTTCCGTGCTGGCGGCGCCTATTTAAATCGATGAGCTTAAGTTCAAGCTAAGCGCCTTCAACGTAACGAGGAGGCGGTTTTGTTTGGCTGGACTTCGAGTTTATACGTTCGACTTTTAGAACAATGGCCCATCCCAGTATCACTTCTCTCTTGCTAGCCAATCCAAATCGAGGAAGGCGGCACATCGTCGGTCAGCTGTATACTTGCAAGGTTTTCCGTCCACAGTCTTCGTCTACCGAAAACCGTGAGAATCTATTTCCAAGCGCTGCGACTAATGCTAAGGCGCCAATTTCTCTACATTTTGTCGACTAAACTAGCCATCTCAAAGAAACATGTTAAAATAGGAACGAACGCGGAAGTGCCCGATGTGTTTTTTAACTTAGCAACAACGAGTGCTGAAAAGCTCTGGAAGTGAGGTTTTGAACAGCTCTCACGATGCAAAAAATCGTTTGGTGGACACAGGCCCAAATGGTGGTTCTGTACATAACACACACACACACACACACGTTTACTTTTGGGGACGTTTTAATGGCATAATGTTTACTGTAGCTAACAATCCAGTACCCCGTACGTCATCATAACCTCAGCCATGAGAACGAAACGTTTCTGCATCTTTTTTTAGTACTCTGCTTTTATTTTCATTCAGAAGATATCCAGACAGTGATGCCATTTTTCTTCTGAATTTGTCTAAACAATTAGGCCAGAAACACACACACACACACACACACACACTAAAGCACAATCTGAACCAAAGTGTTATACCATAGCAGTATTTTTGTAAGCTGTGATTAGGATTTTGTTTTCTTTTTCTTTAAAATAAATGCAGTCCAGATAAGGTTCTTCCTTTTTATGTCACATCATCTGCCTGTAGAAGGTTTTCTCTCTCTCTCTCTCTCTCTCTCATATCTACAATTTCTTTCCCCGTCTTCGTCATGCTCCCTTTCTCTCTCTTTCTCGCTGTCTCTCTCTCTCTATTTCTCCCTCTTTCCCTCCACCTCTCTCTCTCTTTCTCTCTTTCTCTCTCTCTCTTCCTCGCTCTCTGCATAGCCCGGGTGTGCTGCTGGGAGTCTAGTCTGCTAATCTTTGCTGCGTAATCATAGTGATTACAGATGAATAGAAATGATAGCATGTGAAAGGTTTAGCGGCGCAAGTAGCGCAGGAAACTATGGAGAGAAAATGAGTAGGTGTGCTTTAAAGAATGAAAGTGTTTTTTTAGACCAGCTACAGGGTGGGGCCGGGGTGGGTGAAACGGGTTATGGTCAGCCTGAAAGCACAGTTACAGATGCTGCTGCTGCTGCCTGCTGGCAAGAGTTTAAGCTGGAATTTACTGATCTTTTTGTCCCTTTCTTGTCCCAGTCGTTCTGTCTCTCGTGCGTTCATTTCCGTTCTCTTTTTTGTGCTTCTTTTTTTGCATCTCTTTCAGAAGTGTTTGTCTCTGTCTCCAGTTTTCTGAGACCCGTTTCTTTGCTTTCCCCACATTCTCTCACTCTCTTCTCTTGGCGAGGTTGTGGGGTCGAGACGGTGATGCGGCCAGCTAGATTGGGCGAGACTGGAACCCAGCCGCTTAGGAGGGTGAGTCTTCGAGAAGATGGTGTGTGTGAGAATCATGTGAGAGGCATCAGCGAGATTAAAGAAGACAAAAGGAATGGGAGTGAGAGGACTTTTTTAGTCGGAAGGAGAATGCAAATTACAGAGGGACAGTAAGGGGGTGTGCGATGGACAGTGAGGATCGCTAGTGAGGTCATTACATTTTACAATTTATTCAGATTTCTTTAATTAATTCACTTTCATTTTAATTACATTTCTGATGCAAGCCTTCTTGGGGTTGGGGTCTTGGACCCCAAGTGGTGGAAAAATACAGCTGGAGTTGAACCTACACTCTTTAACTCAAAGGGGTGTAAATCACAAGTTTCATCACAGTTATCATCATTTTATTGATTCAAAAGACAGCGATTTGACTTCTGTCACTTTCACAAAGTCTCCTATAGTGCGATATCCATTCGATTAAATTCAGGAGCGTCGATATGAGATAATATCATATACTAATAAAACTTCGGATTCAATTTATTTTATATAAACTCTTAACACCTGTAGAAGTAGGCGTGGTGGCGCAGTGGTTAGCGCTGCCGCCTCACAGCGAGAAGGTCCTGGGTTTGAACCGAGGGACTGGCCGTAAGGCCCTTCTGTGAGGAGTTTGCATGCTCTCCCCATGTTCGCGTGGGTTTCCTCCGGGTGCTCCGGTTTCCTCCACAGTCAGTCTTAAGGCATGCGATATAGGTTAATTGGCGACTCTAAAGTGGCCCCGTAAGGTGTGAATGTGAGTGTGGTTGTGTGAGTGTGTGTGTGCGCCCTCTCACGGCGCAGGGAGTTATCTCCACTTATGCTTCGTAAGTTCGAGATAAGCTCCGGTCCCCCGACCCCAGTTGGGATTAGGCTCGAATAATGAATGAATAAATGAACACCAGTCGTGTCTGCAAAGTGCTTCACATTAATAACCATATAACAATCACAGCGGCAAGAAAAACCTCCCTCTAGCAGGAAGAAACCTTGAGAGGAACCAAGACTCTGAAGGGGACCTCCTCCTCTAGGCGCCCGATTAGAGAACATGTCGTACCCACGTAAACATTAGTTCAGCGTTTAGCATAAACACCGTCACTTCAAAACACAAAAAGCAGCTAAAATATCCTTTGACATTTTTATTCCTGAGCTCAAGCAGACATTAAAATGAAAATTGTCTTCTCTTTTGCTAAAAATAACACTCCTGCTGAATATAAAGAGTGATGTTACAGTATACTGTCGGTTGAATCGAGTGTAGATTGATGCATCCTGCAGCAATGTGTAGATTAAAGGTCTTATCTGGTGGTGGGTCCAGACCCACAACCCCTCTTGTTCAGAAATTAGACGGGGGCCAATGACACCAAGTGGGTTTAAGCTGAAGCAATGATGGTTATTGCTGGATTTAATACTGGGCCTGTATATTTTCCCCACCTCTCATGATGTTATTCCTGTATCACACGGCATCACGGTACGGTAAAAGTTGATGTTGATAGTGAAACTGCTTCCACACGGTCCTGTTGCCCAGTATCTGCTAGTGCTGCACCCACTAAATCTATTTCCCACACACACAATCCCATCACACACTAGAAATGCACATAGTTAATTAAGGGCGGCTGACAATCCTGTCCCTGATTTAGAACCTCAACCGATAAACCCTTATTTTTAATCATTCACATCCATTAATATGGTATTTCTACAGAAAGTAGGGGCCTTGAATTAAAGATTAACCTAAAAATATATTAGCGCTGACACCGGGACTATCAAATGATAATGCCAGGTTTAGGCTTTACTTTCATCTCATGCGTTCAGATATAACCTTCATTTCTGGTGCATTTCGGGGACATTTTGTGATTATTTAAGGCTGAAACTAAACAGATTTAGATATTTTAAGGGGTTTCATTTTTAATGTTTAATATATATTTACCTAACAGCTAATTCGAGCAGTTGTTTAGTTTGACATTGCAGATAAATAAACCAAATTTATGTAAGATATTTCTGTATATCTGAATGTTATTGTCATATTTCATATCAGACAGGAACACAATGACAAAACAGATGACTGCAGAGCTGTACTGTGTCTAGTGTTGTGTGAAATATTTTTACATATTTTAGTAATTATTTTCCACTAGCATTTTTCCCCATGAGTCGCAGTATCCATATTTGGGTGATTGTAATGACAGCGTAAGGTTTGTGACATGAGGCGTGAGGAGTTAATACAGCGCTGTGATCATGAACATGGAGTGTAGTGTGTGTGAATGTTGCAGGAGGATTGCAGAAGGGTTTTGTATGTGTCTGGATGATGAGCAGACTGCTCCATTATCATTTTATGTTGAAGTATCAATGAAGATGAGTTTTGGATTTTGAATGACTACATGAATCGTCTGGATTCCCTGTGAAACCAAATTTCAAATATGCACCTGTTTGTTTGGCTCATTTTGAAATGTGTTTTTAGTTTGTTTTCTATGAAATGAATAAAGTATATGGCGGCTAATTCGGCAGTGTGGAGACATTCATTCATTCGTTCGTTCATTCATTCATTCATTCATTTGTTCATTCATTCATTCATTATCCGAACGCTGGGCCCAACTGGGGTCGTGGGGACCAGAGCCAAGCTGGGAACAAGCCTGGGTAGGCACCAACACACTGCAGGACACACACTCACTCACATTCATACCTTTCAGGGCCAATTTAAATTAGTAATCAACCTACAGTCGTTAGGGTTGGGTACCTTGCATATCTGAATGGAAATGCTCGGCGCATGAATGTGCAAATTTGGCACTGTTTGATTTACGATGAACCGATAGCCAGTGGTACCGACACCTTTAACAATGCAGACTTGGTACCCAACCCTGTAGTGCGCTTTTTGGACTGTGGGAGGCTTGAACACCGGAGAAACACCTGCGAACAGGGGAGGGGGAGAGCATGCAAACTCCACACAGAAAGGATCTACGGCCGACCCGGGGATCGAACCCACAACCTTCTTGTTGTTAGGGGGCAGCGCTAATCACCGATTTACTCTCGCCCAGGCAAGGTACCGTACAGAACTGCTCGGGTGCTGCAATGTCAGCTCACACTGATCCTTCAGGGATGAGTCCGTCACAGAGAGAGCTGTAATTACGGGTACTGTCTTCTGTGTTCATAGTGACATTTTCACCATTTTGACGGTTTTTACAATTGACAAATCAGGATTGCCTGCTTGTGTTGCAGTATAATCTTGAGGATCAGTATATAAGTGTATTTGCAGTAGAAATCCTTTCTATTGTCTTTATTTACTAGGAAAATATTAATATCTTCGTATTAAAGGTGAGACTGTATATTTTGCACTGGGTGTTTTATCACTTGTGTAGATGATACGCGTTCCTGACGCAGTGAGTGATGTTGACCACAAGGC